>AWWV01012916.1:0-48575 GCA_001974805.1 Corchorus capsularis
TTCTATCAAGATACCATGGTGCAAGGAAACAAATGTATTAATGAAGACCTATTGCCCTATAGCATAAATTTTCTTGTATCCAAAAAAGAGGAAGGAAAAGAAGAAAAGCAGTAGACTATTCTAGCAAAGGTTACTACTCCTTAGTTTGTAGTCAATGTGTTGATGTAATTGATCTAACAGAGATTCTTACCTCATTTTGTAATTTATATGCAAATGTACTAGACTAATCTCTAAATAATGATGGCAATGCATGATTGTTATTTTTGATTAACCAATGCTATTGAATATCCAAATTACATGCTCAATATGAAATGGACTAAAAATGCTTAATGTAACGTACCCAACTTAATGAAAAAGAAAATGAATATGATCAGTGTAACTAATTTTGACATAAAAGGAAATAGGAGAATAAATGGGACATGCTTTTCATGATAAAGAATGTAAAGATTCTAATTTGAAAGCTAAAACGATTATTTAAGGATCTAAACTATGTGACTGAAATGCAAGAATATTGAGATGCAAAATAAATGCCAAAATGCAAGAATATTGAGATGCAAAAAATGCCAAAAGTACACATCAAGATTTTTTCAATTTTTCAATGCAATCTAGATAACTAAAATGAATTAGCTAATCTAAATTGAAGGTGTACTAAAAATTACAAAAATGTCCCTAAATATGCAAATGACCAAAATACCCTTAGTGCAAGAATGACCAAAATGCCCCTATGATGTGAAAATGACCAAAATGCCCCTGGATGACCCTAATGCTAACTCGACCCCGATAATTAAAGGATATAGGACAAAAACGGGTGTCTACACGCTGCAAGTAGAGGATGGAAGAATCGAGTTGAACAAGAAGATGGAGAAGAAGAAAAGAAAAAGAAACAAAAGCAGAAAAGAAAAAAGAAAATAAAAGAAAATACTAAACCCTAGAACCCATTAAACCAACCCGATGGAGCTCTACCCAGATCCAAACCAGCAGGTCCAACCCGCCAGTCCCAATTCCAGATGGGTAACTCCTTTTTATTTATTTGGGCTTTAAATTACCATGCATTTGGGCCTGATATTGGGTATTGGGCCCATCAGATTAGGGTTAGTTTCATTTTTAATTAAGTTTTCTAGTTTCATGATTTAACTTAGGATTAGTTTAAATTTCTTTTAATAAAAGAGTAGATTTAAGTTGGTAAATTAAATTCAATTTTCAAGATAATCAAAAATCAAATAAAAAAGATAGACTAGGGCATTCGCATTCATCTTTATTTTTCATAAATTGTTGCAAGTTACTATGTTCATTTGAGGTCAATTGAAAAGATTCCCGTGAAGGGAAAGGAGGGCGGCTCATTCATGCGTGTCTGAGTTTGCTCGCTTTCTCCCGGAGGCTTGGAAATTTCCGGAGGTTGTTTACCATTTATTGGGAGGCGGCCGAAGGTGTTCCTCGTATAATTAATCGGTAATTAACCTCTAATTGGAATAAACAAACCAGTAATCAGTAATCAGTAAAAGAGTAAGAAAAGAGTCATAAGTAAAAAAGAGTAGAAAACAACATCCAGAGTAAGAAAAGAGTCATAAGTAAAAGAGTAGGAAACAGTATTTAGCAAAAAAAAAGCAATAATAATCAAGGCAATCAGTAAAGAGTAAAATGACAATCAGTAAAGCGTCGAATAAGAATTAGCAAAAAGTAAAAAGGTAATCAGTAAAAGGGTAAAATGATAATAAAAAAAGAGTGAAATGGTAATCGTTAAAGAGTAATAGTAATCAGTAAGAAGTAATGGTAATCAGTAAAAAGGAGCAGAAAATAGTAATCAGTAAAAGAGTAAAATAGTAATCAGTAAAAAGTAAGAAGGTAATCAACAAGACTAAAATAGTAGTTAGTAAAAAGTAAAAGGTAATCAGGAAGACTAAAATAGTAATCAATAAAGAGTAATCAGTAAAGAGTAAAATAGTAATCAGTAAAAAGTAAGAAGGTAATCAGTAAAAGTAAAATTGTAATCAGTAAAGAGTAAAATAGTAATCAGTAAAAAGTAAGAAGGTAATCAGTAAAAGGTAGAATAGTAATGAGTAGGAAATAAAAAGGTAATCAGTAAAAAGTAAAACAATAATCAGTAAAAAGCTAATCAGTAAGAAGTAAAAGGTAATCAACAAAAAGCAAAAAGGAAATCAGTAAAAAGTAAAACAGTAATCAGTAAAGAGTAAAGAAAAAAGGTAAAAGAGTAAAGAGTAATCAGTAAAGAAAAAAGGTAAAAGAGTAAAGAGTAAAATAAAGAAGAATGGTAAAAAGTAAAAGAATAATCAGTAAAGAAAAATGGCAAAGAAGTAAAACATTAATCAGTGAAAAGTATTGGCAATTAGTAAAGAATAAAATGGTAACTAGTAATTAGTAAAGAGTAAAGAATAATCAGTAAAATAGTAATGATAATCAGTAATTCAGTAAAAAGTGAGTAAAAATGGTATTTAGTAATTTAAGTTGAAAGAAAATAATTGGTATTCAGTAATCTTTCAAAAAGAAAAGTAAAGTATGAAAAAGGTAAAGAAGGATAGTCAAACAAGGAAAATGAATAAAAGAAGAAAAGTCAGTTTTAAGAATAAATAAAAAAGGAGAGTTTAAAGGCATGAAGATATTCAAGAATAGTAGCAACCAATAATAGAAACCCACAATTAAGTCTAAACTAGTCAGTGCCGTCTTTTGACGGGCGTCATGGGGGTGCTAATCCTTCCCCACACGTACCCGACTCCCGAACTATTAAGACTCTGGTTAGAAGACCGTTTATTAGGTTTAGTGTTACCTTTGCCAAACCAGGGTTAACATTAAGCTTAATAATCTGATAGGTGGCTAATCACACCTAGGTGAAAAAAGATTAGTGGCGACTCCCATAGGTTCCTTTAGTTTTTTTAAGTCGTTAAACGGTAGGGTTTGGTACCCCCCCGGACCCGGACGTTGCGACAGCTTGGCGACTCCGCTGGGGACTGGTTAGAGAGTCAAACTGAATGCTAGTTTAGAGTTGATTAGGGTTTCTAGATTTGGTTGTTTGCTTGCATTTTCTTGTTCATTCATGCATGTTTATCATTGCTTATTCTTGCCTATCTTTATGCTTTTTATGCTTTCATATTTTTGTATATATTCTGCCTAACTTATCATGCATTGTTTCTCTTCTTGGGGGTAGTTTAGTAATTTGGGTTAGGAATTGTTGGTAAAAGCTTTGTATGTTCCTTCACACGTGTACTAAATAACTTGCATTTTCATTCTGCATGAGCTTATACCGGAGCTCTATCCCTTTAGGAGGAAGTAAAGTAGCTAACCTTCGTGTGACAATCGTCTCCGTGTGGGTTTTGCCAAATACTTCCATTCAGTTTGGACCTTACTAGCCTAGAGTGGGCGACAGTAAGGACGGACTGGGAACCTTTAGATCCATATAACAGTCTCACCCAGCATGTAGATCCCTAGAGAGATATCCAGCTTAAGTAGAGCCAATCCCATGAGATTAAACCTTAGTACACAAAAGGAACGTTTCTTACCTTTGTTATCTCATTCTTGCAAAATTAGATCGTAAAGTGAGCAATTGCATTGCTCACAATAGGTAGACCAACCTGCCCCCAAAGGACTCACAGTCCGATTATTTCAAGGAAAATATTTTGATCAATAATAGAAGGGGCACGATTTCTCCGTAATTTTCAAGTTTTTGTTCATATTTATGTTCATGTTACTAATCACTATTTGGTTCTTTGTTGTTTTCTCTTTGTGGAAACATCTATATAACTCTTTTGTTTTGCAGGCTGCATTGCATATCTACAAGCATTTCATATCTTTATAAGCATGTTCATACATTCGTTCGTCAACACATTTTGCCATGTCATGCATTGATATCATACATACAAGACTTGCATTTCGCATTTCCACGTACCTTCTCAAGAGTTGTCGAAGTTATCAAGCCATTGTTTTGTATATGTTCAAGCATACATCATGCATTAGCTAGTCATTTGTATATATATGATGTATCCAGCATGCATTGTCCATTCCTTTGTATATGTTCATGCATTAATCATGCATTATCCTTTCATTGGTATTTATGCCCATGCATCCATCATGCATTCACTTGTATATACGTTCAGGCATATAGACACATTTCATACATGTAGATAGTTCATGTAGATCACTTGAGCATATTACTTGTTTTCTAAGTTTTCTTGTTAGAACCTAACATCATCAAGGGAGAGCATTTTGAAAACATCGAGTGTAGCATTGAGGCTTAATCAGCGAGTGGGATCGATGAAATTTTCTTCTCAGATACATTGTCCAAAGTCAGGTCGTGCCAGTGAAGTCGCTCTCACTCAAACAGTAGCCATTCAATAGAGAATTCTGGGATCGTGTGGAGAAAACTTGACAATCCCAGAGCAGCGACAAAGGGGAATGGGAGCCTGCCATAAGAAGGGAATTTCTAAGACCGACGAACTGTTTTCTCACGTGCATAGCATCTGCATAGTTTTTTGTCATTTGTATTTTATCATGTTAAAATTATTGCACTTTTGACTGAAAATGTTTGTTGAATTGGGTGATCACCACTAAGAAACAGTTCCCAAAGCGCTCTATAATTTTCACTTGGGCAATGAGCAAGGGAATATCCATTAATAAAAGGTTTGAATGAGCAAAACAAGATTCTTTTGAATAAACAATTGTGTTTTGAATAAAAAAGATAAGATAAGATCAAAACTAGATGTTTTCTTAAAAGGTAATAACCAGAGTATTCAATTCATGTCAACACTGCCTAGAATCCTAAATTTCATTGATCCTAAAAGAGCCCATTCTTTTTCTTGGAAACCAATTTGAATTTGAAACATTGAGATCTTTTCGTTCCTAGGGGCAAATTGCTCAAAAGGCCAAGTTCAAATCATTTTCAGGCCTGGGAAGACAAATTGGTTCAAAAATCTCACCAAAAAGTACACCTTCCAAATCACAAATCACTTCGCTTGTCAAAACACCTTTTTTCCTTCTTCTGATTAGTAATGGGGGCAATGTTCAGTGTGCTCATGATCGTCAATAAAGAGGTAATTCAATAGAATGGTGGCAAAGGACATCAATCATCAAATTCCCATCAAAGAAAAAGAAAAAAACTGGGCCTAAAAAAGAAAGAGGTCGCAAAAAGAGAATAAAGAAAATTCACAACATTTGCATGTACATGTTTTCAAGACCATCAAAATAAGAAACGTTTTTCAAAAAATTGTTTTCAAGAAGAGATTTTCAAGAATGAGTTTTCAAAAAGGTTTCATGTTTTTAAGGGTCCCCTTTCATCAAAATATCCAGATCTGAAATGATAAATGGCCTTCTTTCTTATTCCTTCATTTATAGAAAATTATCCATTGCTGTCCCTTTTGAGCCTTATGGATTTTCTTTCGAATCAACCACGATCAAGGATCACCCTCCACGCTGGAGGTAAAGAAGAAGCAGAGTTTGTTGCAAATTGGGAATATGATACCCAAGCACACTAATAGGGATGATGTGAATAGAGGGAAAGAAGAAGAGTGTCATGGAAAAAGGTGTCCAAGCAAGTCAATAAGGATAATATGAATAAAAGAAAGTAAGAAGAAGAAGAACCGGTTAGGAAAAGTCAGTAGAATCAATTGAGAAAATGCAGTACATGCAATGGTAAAAAGTTATCTGAGATCTTCAAAGACTCCATTGCAATAATAGCATATGCCAAAAAAGGAATTAAAAGTAGGGGCACAGAAGCAGCAGTCAGCCATAAGCTTCATTTTCAAGGGGAAAACAAAAATGATTAAGCAGAATCCCAAAAGTATAAGCGGTTGCTCACGTAAGTAAGGGAATTTACAATGTGACTGATGTTAAAGAAAAAACAGAAATCACAGTTCAAAAATAGGACATCCTTCGCATTCAATGCAAAAAAAAAAAAAAAATTGGCCTAAAGAAGAAAGAGGTCGGAGAAAGAGAAGTATATAAGGAGGGGTCCAGGTTGAAAACCCGAAGAGGGCAGCTCAAAGTGAAAAGAGGATGTGAGAAGGGACAAAATAAAGAAGAAGTTAAATTAACAAGTTTAGGATTGTGAGCTTGTAGAGAACAGTGTTTGAATGGAAAGGGCATCGATCAAAGTTAAAAGAATTTTTCATGCAAAAAAGGAAGTGATCCTTGGATCAAGCACCCTCAAATACATTTCGAGCCTTTTGCCTTTTCTTTGGCACCCTTAACCCAATCCCACATTACTTACCTAATAAAATCAATCTCTGATCAGGTCAGGATATTGAAGGCGAAGGGATTGTTCCTAAAGTAAAAATTGTTTGCAAAAGAAAATTGTTTTTCTCAAAAGGTTTTCGGATAAAATTGGTTTCAAAAAAAAAGTTTTTCAAATTTAGTCATTTAGATTGCATTTGAAAAGAAAAGAAAAGAAAAAAGAGCTCTAGGGTGAAAACCCAAAAAAAGGGCAGTCTAGAGCAAAAATGGGAATACTTGGAGCCTCCAAAGCAGTTCGAAGAGTGTGATTCCTTGCTGTTATGAGCATTGCTTCGAGAAAATAAGAGTGGACGAAGTTATCGAACATTTCAGTCTTGACAAGTGAAGCCAACACACCAAAATAAATTTTTTTGATAATTGCCATTCAATCCTTTCGAACCATACCACTTTAATAATCAATGTTGATACAAATCATCTAGAGACAAATAACAAATTGAGAATGTCTTTAAATTGTGTTTTGTAAAAGGTTTGCATCCCATTCGTGAGTCCAAGAAGAAGGATAAGTCAAGGATATCAAACAGGAAGTTTTCTAAGTGGTGGACACCAATTTTTCGAAAATGGGTCAACATGTGGGGGGGCATATCTAGCAAAAGGATAAGATATTGTCAGGGGCAAATGGGCATTGTCTTATGAGATCATCTAGCAATCATGACATGTTTCAAGAAAGTTTAAGCTGCATGTTCGACATATTTTAAAATTTGACTTCTAAAAGGTTTGTTGCAGGGAGATAAGGAAGTTGATCCACAGAACAAGGGGGCAAAGGAATCGCATTCATTCATGGTAAATCTAAAGCAAGGAACCTCACTGAAGAGACACTGGATCAAACAAGGGAAGTTAACATTGTTTTTATCCTCCTTGGCTGATATATCTTTGATTCAACATTCAGTCATTAGGCATTCATGGGCATTCATACATGCATACATTAGAGCATCCCATCATCACCCATGATAGGAATTTACAAGGGAAGAAAGCAAATCATAGGAAAAATGATCAAACATCACATGTTGAGAGGCGAAAGAAGTCAGAATCACTGGAGAAGAAGCCATTGGGACATTTTAGAAGCAAGGAAGGAGAAAGTCAATATACTAACAGTGGACATAAGAAAGTACAGCTTTATGGACACAGGTTTGATAAGCGGGGGCAAAAAAGGGGTCAAAAGGAAAAGGACAAGGAATAAGAGTCAAGAGGAAGTCAAAAGAAGAGTCAGGGATAAGTTCTGAAGAGGGAAGCAAACAAAATAGAGGGAAATGAGAGCATTCAAGCAAGGTAATAGAAGCAAAAGGAAGTAGAAGGAAGTTTACATGATCAGAGTCGACCAGAGGAAACAATGATCCAAAGGGTGATCTTCTCAGAAGGTTCAGAATTGGTTAAAGATAGTCTTTTTAGACACTTTTCAAAGAAAATCGATAGTGGATACAATGGGGGATCTTTCCAGCAGTTGAGAATGATATCTTGAAACTTTGATGAACTAGTCAAGAGATGGATTGGTCAAAGGCAATCTTTTTAGATGATCAATGGGGCAATGAGAGGAAGATATAGAAACAAATGCAAGAAAAAGAGCCTTAGGAAACAAGGTTCAATTGGGACAAGACAAGAAGGAATAAAGATCAAACATTTCAAGAGGCATAAGAGACTAAAGAGGTAAAGGTTTGACACAAGACCTAGAAAGAACATTTAAGAAGAAGGCATGAAAAACAAAGGGGTAGGAACGTCCGAGTGAGTTACAGAGATCATGAAGGGACACAAAACATATGGCATCAAAGGAAAGGGGTATAAACAGATTTATAGAAGGGTCCAGTGGGCAACGCAGTCAAGGAGAAAAAGTCAAGTAGTTAGGAGATAAGAGACAAGGATATTAAAGTTTGTCAGTTCCTACAAGATATGAGTATGAAGACTGCTCGTAGATGGGTTCGAAAGACAGTTCCTAAAGGAAATCAAGTATGAGTATGACGACTGCTTGTAGACGGATCTGAAGACGGTTCCTGAAAGCGTTTAAGATTTAGACTGAAGACTGTCACTTTTTACAGTTTTCAACAGTTTTAGATTTCAGCAATTTTTCGGTACAGACCTCAAAGTAGATTTTCTCTCAGCAAATATTTTATTAATAAAGCGGGTGTCTACGTCTTTGCACGCTCCCTAACTTCCAAAAGTGTACAAACTACTTCTTTGCACACTTCTAGGTAGTTAGCAAGCGCGCAAAGAGGGGCAGCTGTAGACACCCGTTTTTGTCCTATATCCTTTAATTCGGGTCGAATTAGCATTTTGGTCTTTTTTGCATTTAGGGGTATTTTGGTCATTCTGGCATTCAGGGGTATTTTGGTCATTTTGACACTCAGGGGGACATTTTGGTCATTCTTTACGTTTAAGGATTATTTTGACAATCTTAAGCTCACTTTTAAATAGCTAATTCATTGAAAAGATCAAAAAATCTTAATGTGTACTTTTGGTGTTTTTGCATATCTGCATTTAGTAACTCGGTATTACTGCATTTAGTAATTTGGTATTGTTGCATCTCCATTTAGTAATTTAGCTTTGTTGTATTTCAATTATGTAGTTCAATTCAGTTCATTGTTTAATCCAACCTCAATTTAGCAATTAGTCAGATATTGCATCCGCATCTTCATTGGTTATTAAATAATTGTAATGTAGTATTGTTATTGCAAAGTAAAAAAAAACGGAAATTAGGAAATTACAAAAAAAAAAAAGAATCTATTATTTCTCATTTATTCATTTGCACTAGTTAGATATATCCCCAAAGTACTAAATAAAAGTAATACAAAAAGGGGAGCTTTATTTACAATTCCCTTGGCTTTACATATTACATCTTGAATTGAGTTTTGGTCCTCATAAGGTTTGTTTTTCTCTTCTAACTTGGCTTTCTCTTTACTTAGTCTTTAGTAACTTGCAAATATGTAAAATGTGCCCCCCAAATTCAAGACTAAAGACCATTAATTGGTGTAAGCCAAAAAGGGTCGTAGGGCTTTTAAAAAATGCAAAAAACAGTGCAACAACACTAAATGAAACAAGGAACATGCAAGGGGCTGTCAAGCAAGCATGCACCCGAGCGTTGAAGGTCTTTTAAAAGACCTCATGTGCAGGGCTGTGCATGGGAGGAATGGTGAAATCAGAGTACAAAGCAAGAGCAGGCAAATAATAAAGAATTTCACAACAAGATACATGCAAGGGAAGCAGCAGACAAACATGAAGATTATTTTTGCTTTTTGGTTGAATTTGGAAAGGGAATCAGGATTAGTTCTTGATCCCTGAACTCCAACACAACCATGAGATCATGGCAGGCAACAATCATCTACTATTAAGACAACAAGGAATACAAGACAGTTCTCAACCAGATGAGAAACATTAAACAAAGGCATGGGCAGTTTCAAGCTAATGGAAGCACAACAAGCAGAATAACAGGAGAATTGACGACTATTCATGAACAGAAATACCAAGTTAAATGCAGAATTAAGTTGTAACAGATTACTTGCAAAATCACATGTACAGGACAATTCTCGGATTCAAATTTAGATCAGAAACAAACTTCAGGGTGCAAAGGGCTCAGGATGATGACATGGTTAAAAAACAACAGGCAAGGCACTGCAGTAAGCTTGATATACACATCCAATTAAGCATGCAATGCCACATGATCATTCAATAGTTAGAGCCAAAATGGAGAACACCAAAGTGGCAGCAAGGGCAATATACTCAACATGCAGAATTAGGGAATCACAGATCACAGAGCACTTATAGCTGAATTTTAGCATGCATCTTAGTCATTAAGATTGAAAGCATTTAGAGCGATTACATCTTCAGTTAATCCAGCATAATGACATCATTCCAGAACACCAAAGTGGCAGCAAGGGCAATATATCTAACATGCATCGGCATTCATTTCTCTTTTCCTTAAACTTCATTTCTAAGCATAAACATGCATTGTAATCTCTGCATTCCACATTCATATTCCAATTGTTATTTAGCATGCCATCACATATACAACATACAATCATCATTGCATTCAAAAACAGTTTCATGGCATTAGTTTAATAAAGTTCCTCATTAGCATGCATTATTAGATAGTGTTTCTAGTCTAGCATTGCAGAAACCTAGAGACATTTTGGCATGAAGTTTCATCAAGCATCATAGCATTTTGCATGCAAAATCAATGGCCGGCTTAACACAGGGCAAAAATGATTCAGTTTTCAGTCTCACAAAGTTTCCAGCAGCAAAGTCTCAAACAGCTCATGCGGTCTAATTGACACCCATCACAGCAGAACACTTTTAATTTATATATAGTCATTATCATAATCATTATAATCAGGAACATTGATGCATGAACTAGTAGCATTTTTGCATGCATTCTAACTTGCATTCTTAGTCCACCATTCATATAGCCATCAAACATGTAGCCAGATCTTCATGCAATAACACATTGCCACAATACACACACTGCATTATCTTCCTTTTATAGCATTTTTTTTATTTATTTTTCAGCGCGTTCCATTCTCCTATACTAGTAGCATGCATTCATTCATTCATCACCCGTTTCAGCAGAATGACACATAATTAATTGCCCCCCATTCCATCAAGCATAATCCATTCTCAAATTTTTGTTTTAGCAAGCACAGTTAGACAACTTATTCATTTCAAAGATTCAAACATGGCGGCATATACAATTCCATAAATCATTGCATTTGCAAGCAAGCATTATACAATCCAGAAGTTACAAAAAAAGCAGTACACATATAGGTCCATTTCCATACTTATCATTTCCAAGCAGTATTCCCTTTGCATATTACATTTTCAGCATCCATTGCATTTCAAGCATATTAGCACAGACACTCAGCAGCAAAACAGAATTAAGTTATACCATTGTCGCTGTCAGATAGTCATTGGCCTTATATTTTCAAGTCCCCCCATTCCATTGGTCCACGGTGGCACACATGCACAACAGGACAAATACAAAGCATGTTCACACTCACATGACAGCAACAATTGGGTGACAATTGCAAGAGGAAAATGACAAATAAAGGGAACGATATACCTGAAGAGAGAGAAAGGACACCCAGTTGATTACCCTTCACACATGATCCAACAAATCTCCCTGCAGAAACAAACAAGATGGTTAGAAATTGGAAAACAAAATTGGACAAAAAAAAAGAGAGTCGTTTGATAGGATTGGAGGGCATGGTTAAGATTAAAATCTCAAGGCCTTTATATAGGACACTTTCACTTAGACTAAAGGGGAGTTTTGGGGGAGAGAAAGAAAAAAGGAGGAAGGCAGAGGAGGCGGTAGAAAGAGGGAGTAGGTTTTGGGAGAATGGGAGTGGTTTTTGGGAGAAAAGAGAAAAGCAGAGGCACTCACTCATACACAGATACACTTACACTTAACTCTCTTAAAACTCTCATGAACTCTTTCTCTCCGAGCTCATTCTATTTCCCATACTAATATCTCTCTCATATACACAAAAAGAAAGCTAGGGTTTATAGGTTTCAAATTGGGGATTTTCATCTTGGAATAATTTTAGGAAAATTGACTTTGTGAGTTTTGAAGAGGGAAAAGAGAAGGGTTTTGCCGATTAGGGAACTTCGGGCGGCTACATCGCCGGAGAAAGGTAAGATTAGACTTGGGTAGTGCCTATTTTAGTGAGTTAAGTTTTGGGTTTCGAGTTTGAGGTGTTGTAGTTTCAGATTTTGAGATTGGGAAGAGAAAGGAATAGCTTTGGGGCCTGTTGCGACGGTGATGGTGGATCTTTGAAGCAGCGGCGCTATTGTTGATGTCTCAGGAGAAGTAGGGGTCGGGTTCCACTTAGGTTTAGGAAGAAAAGAAAGGAAGAGGGAAAGGAGGAAGGGATCTCTTTTAGGCCTTTGGAGGTTGTAACCGACGGTGACCGGTGGTTGAGAAACAAATGGTGGCGCTGCAAGTAGAGGATGGAAGAATCGAGTTGAACAAGAAGATGGAGAAGAAGAAAAGAAAAAGAGATAGAAACAGAAAAGAAAAAAGAAAATAAAAGAAAATACTAAACCCTAGAACCCATTAAACCGACCCGATGGAGCTCTACCTAGATCCAAACCAGCAGGTCCAACCCAGCAGTCCCAATTCCAGATGGGTAACTCCTTTTTATTTATTTGGGCTTTAAATTATCATGCATTTGGGCCTGATATTGGATATTGGGCCCATCAGATTAGGGTTAGTTTCATTTTAATTAAGTTTTCTAGTTTCATGATTTAACATAGGATTAGTTTAATTTTCTTTTAATAAAAGAGTAGATTTAAGTTGGTAAATTAAATTCAATTTTCAAGATAATCAAAAATCAAATAAAAAAGATAGACTAGGGCATTCACATTCATCTTTATTTTTCATCAATTGTTGCAAGTTACTATGTTCATTTGAGATCAATTGAAATGATTCCCGTGAAGGGAAAGGAGGGCGGCTCATTCATGCGTGTCTGAGTTTGCTCGCCTTCTCCCGGAGGCTTGGAAATTTCCGGAGGTTGTTTACCATTTATTGGGAGGCGGCCGAAGGTGTTCCTCGTATAATTAATGGGTAATTAACCTCTAATTGGAATATCATGCATCATGTGCATTTAAGAGTCTAGTGTTTCAATAAATTAAGAATTATAGAAGAAAAGTCCAAAAAGGAAAATAAGGGAAATAGGGTCAGCTCGAGAAGTATAAGGGTATCAGTAATTCAATTCAATAAACAAACCAGTAATCAGTAATCAGTAAAAGAGTAAGAAAAGAGTCATAAGTAAAAAAGAGTAGAAAACAACATTCGGAGTAAGAAAAGAGTCATAAGTAAAAGAGTAGGAAACAATATTTAGCAAAAAAAGAGCAATAATAATCAAGGCAATCAATAAAGAGTAAAATGGCAATCAGTAAAGCGTCGAATAATAATTAGCAAAAAGTAAAAAGCTAATCAGTAAAAGGGTAAAATGATGATTAGAAAAGAGTAAAATGGTAATCGTTAAAGAGTAATAGTAATCAGTAAGAAGTAATGGTAATCAGTAAAAGGAGCAGAAAATAGTAATCAGTAAAAGAGTAAAATAGTAATCAGTAAAAAGTAAGAAGGTAATCAACAAGAGTAAAATAGTAGTCAGTAAAAAGTAAAAGGTAATCAGGAAGAGTAAAATAGTAATCGGCAAAAAGTAAATAATAATCAGTAAAGAGTAAAATAGTAATCAGTAAAAAGTAAGAAGGTAATCAGTAAAAGGTAGAATAGTAATCAGTAGGAAATAAAAAGGTAATCAGTAAAAAGCTAATCAGTAAGAAATAAAAGGTAATCAACAAAAAGCAAAAAGGAAATCAGTAAAAAGTAAAACAGTAATCAGTAAAGAGTAAAGAAAAAAGGTAAAAGAGTAAAGAGTAAAGTAAAGAGTAATCAGTAAAGAAAAAAGGTAAAATAGTAAAGAGTAAAATAAAGAAGAATGGTAAAGAGTAAAAGAATAGCAGTAAAGAAAAATGGCAAAGAAGTAAAACATTAATCAGTGAAAAGTATTGGCAATTAGTAAAGAATAAAATGGTAAGTAGTAATCAGTAAAAAGTAAAGAATAATCAGTAAAATAGTAATGATAATCAGTAATTCAGTAAAAAGTGAGTAAAAATGGTATTTAGTAATTTAAGTTGAAAGAAAATAATTGGTATTCAGTAATCTTTCAAAAAGAAAAGTAAAGCATGAAAAAGGTAAAGAAGGATAGTCAAACAAGGAAAATGAATAAAAGAAGAAAAGTCGGTTTTAAGAATACATAAAAAAGGATAGTTTAAAGGCATGAAGATATTCAAGAATAGTAGCAACCAATAATAGAAACCCACAATTAAGTCTAAACTAGTCAGTGCCGTCTTTTGACGGGCGTCGTGGGGGTGCTAATCCTTCCCCACACGTACCCGACTCCCGAACTATTAAGACTCTGGTTAGAAGACCGTTTATTAGGTTTAGTGTTACCTTTGCCAAACCAGGGTTAACATTAAGCTTAATAATCTGATAGGTGGCTAATCACACCTAGGTTAAAAAAGATTAGTGGCGACTCCCACAGGTTCCTTTAGTTTTTTTAAGTCGTTAAACGGTAGGGTTCGGTACCTCCCCCGGACCCGGACGTTGCGACACACTTTCCCGTCAGAGTGGCTGTGTTTCCTCCCAAGGTCAAACTAGCTTACTTTTTTATTCAACTTTCTGCAACCCTTGATTACCCTTTTTGTGTTAAAGATCATCCACCAAGCATGGCTGCTCTTTCCAAGAATAGTAATTAAGGAAGATTCCTTCCTCTTTTGCCTCCAAGCCACAACTCCCAATTTGTTTCCCATCGTGGGCTTGATCCACGATTAGTCCTATGACGAGGATTAATTAGCACTAATCTCTTGCCATAAATAGATAAATATAAAGAAGTTTGAATTAAGTAGAATTCTTCCCTTAGATACTTTCTGCAGCAGGAAATTCTGACATGCTGCAGCAGGAGACTGGGATTTTGTACTCTTTTGTCCTCATGCCTTTTGGTTAGTTGATGAGGTGGCAAGGTCCCAATGTTTGGTGTTTTCGAGCCTGAAAAAGATAATAGAATAGCAAGGCCCAATGTGTTGTATATGCTATGGGCCATTGCTATGTAGAAGTAGATAGTTGGATGACAAGGTCCAATGTGTTACATATGTTATGGACCTTTGCCATGTAGAGAAATTGCCTTTATGTGTTTAGGGACTTTGATATAGATGCCCCTGTTATAAATGTGTTTGAGGACTTTGTGGGAGAGAGAAATGCCCTTAGGGATATAAGAGATATAAATATGAAGGAATAGATAACCCAACTTGGAGTATGCTTGGTAGGCTTTTGTGGGCCTTGGATCATCCCCATTTTGACCCCTAACAATCGTTAACTCTTCATCTCTTACATAGGCTTCGCTCTCCTATTAATCACATCCAATCAATCTTCTTTCATCATTACTTGTCCTTTTTTTTCTCTTTTGTCAATAAATGTTCTTCCTGAGTTTGACTTTTCCTTTTTAGGCTACACTAATATATTTAGGGGTACTTTTTTTGATAATTAACCCATTCTCATTTTTTTTCTTAATTTTTCTATATACAAATTTTAGTAAGTTGTTTAAAATTATTTTATAAAATGCTATAATAATAAGTTATCAATTTTGGGATTTACCCTTAAATAAAATTTAATTTTTAATTTGGGGCTAAACTTAGTGAAATAAGTTTCATAGTATTTTATTTCTAAAATCTTATAATAAAAAATCTTTAATTTCTTAATTTACCCTTAAAATAAAATTTAATTTTTAATTTGAAACTAAACTTAGTGAAATAAGTTCCACATTTTATTTCTAAAACCCTATAATAAAAATACTTAATTTCATAATTTACCCTTAAAAATTGGTTCTAAACTTATTAAAAAGAAAGAAAATAGAAAAAAAAAGAGCAAAGAGTTTCATCAAAAAATACTAAAAAAGGGAGAAGCAATAAAAAATTACTCCCTCCGATCCATTTTACGTGTCACAAATCAAGTTTTGGTTTATTTCATAATAAGTGTCACACTTGTAAAACTAATACAAGTTGTAGTGTTTTTACCATATATACCCCTAATTAATGGGAGTTAGGGAGAGAGAAGATAAATGTAATTAATAAAAAGGTTGGGGTGTTTAGGTCATTTAAAATATTTTATTACTAAATTTAAGGTGGATTAATTATTGTCTTAATATGTGTAATATTCCTAATGTGACACTTATTATGGATCGGAGGGAGTACATAAAATTTAACGGTTGTTCTATAAACAAGGATGAGGAGTGAAAATAGGAAAGCAAAACATAGTCCCTCATGTGACATCCACACTCCCTCCCATGACGTGGCCTGACGGGATAGATTAGCGGTATAGTTTAGTCAAGGCAACTGTGATTTCCCTTTTTTTTTTATTATTTCCTTTTATGATTACGATGTCCTAGTTTAATTAGTACAAGTGGATCGACCCGTGCTGGAGCGTCGGGCGTTCAGAAATCTATTTCTTTTAACAATTTTCTATTCGAATTAAATTGTTTGATACGTAGGAAATTTCGAAAGTACTATGATTTTAAATGTGTTGCATCTTTAAAAGGCTATACTATTAACATTGAGCATATACCCTAAAGTTAGCAATAAATAGTAAATATTAGTTTGTACATGGACAGGTGCAATAGCTTCAATTTTATTTCCTCCTCTAAAGTGTATATCACTTAAATAAAAACTAAGTTTATTCTCTTCTTCATATGGACATGAAAGACCTGAAGAGAAGTTACAATTCTAGATAATTAGGGGGATAAGATTTATTATAACATTTATGTGAAAGGAAAAGATAATCACAAAAAAGGCCTCATGGCAAGAACTTGCTAGAAACTAACATAGGGTCTTCTTAATAATTTGGCAAATGAGAAAAGACAGAAAATGACAAAAAAAATTCTAATGGAACCTCCTCATCGATCCTGAAAAGGGACCTTTGGTAAATTCCCCAGGTCTTTCAAATAACATTTAGTATATATTTGGAGTCTTTTCATATTCTTAGGTTTTGATAATTTTATTAGACTTTTTTCTTAGTAAGAGTTATAATTAGGGTTTTAGTCATTAGCTTGCCTATATAAGGCCTATTATATCTATTGTAAGACATGCCAATTTTTTTTTAAAATAAAACCCTTTGAGGATTTTTCCCAAATTGATATTGAGTCTCAAACCTAAGACTTCTCGATAATTTGTTCAAGGATCTTGTCTATTGCTTACCGCTATGTCACTTTCTCTCTTACAAGATGTAGACACCCGTTTTTGTCCTATATCCTTCAATCAAATCTGGCGTTAGGGTCATCCAGGGGCATTTTGGTCATTTGTGCATCATGGGCATTCTAGTCTTTTGATCTCTTACCGATTTAGGTTAGAATGTTCATGTTAGCATTTAGCTTTTAATAGATTGCTTCTAGATTGCATTCAGTAAAGAGTCAAAATATATACATCCTTGCATATTACATTGCACTTGCATATTCCAATTCCATTTCACTTTGGCATTTAGTGTGATTCATTAGTATAATATTAGGATTTAGTTTACTAATTAGTAATTATCTAGTTAATTACATTCAAAAAGTAAAAAAATTGGAAATAAGAAAACCAAAAAAGAATTTATTATTTCTCATTTGCATTTCATCTTTCATGTTTTAGATTATATATTTCCTAAAATACAAAATACAAAAAATGGAACTTGGAAAATTAAAAAATGAGAGAAAGAGAAGTTTTTATGTTGTTCACATGTCATTTGTCATATTTACATATTTTCATAAATACAAAAATTGCCATAACCCCAAATTCCAAGTAGAAGTCCCATGATCTCCATTCCTTTGTCTTTTCTCGAACTCTAAACTTCTATAGTTAGCTTTTCCTTATTAGATGCAGGTTGAACTTGCAAACAAGGAAAAAGGAGAAACTTAATCTGAGAACTGATAAAGTGATAAGGCTTGACCAAGATCCTATTGAAAAGCAAAGTGGCCACTTTCTTGCACAAATTAAAGCTTATATAGTGCACATTGCCTTCAATTCCTTTAATTCAGCAACAAATTCAAAACAGCAGAAGAAACAACAAACAAATGGCAATGTAAAGCTCAAGCACACAGTTGACATGTATTAAAGAATGGTGGGCGCTACACATTTGTGCTTCACACACGAAACAAGCGAAACAAGTGGCACATGATCACCAAGCTCTAGCAATTTGCAAATGCCAAACAATTCAGGAAAACATGAAGCCAACAAGCTTTGCAAGGGAAGGCAATAACTGGGCATGACAAGAGAAAAGAAAGAAGGTCTAATGAAGAGCATTTTAATAGGTTCAAGTATAAGAAGGCTTCATTTGCAGGATCAATGAGAAAGGCACAGTGTATCAATGCAGCTCAATCACGAAGTCAACAGCAAAATTTAATCAGGAGGTTGTGCAAGAAAGAAGTATGGCAAGCAACAATTCACCAAGCAAACGATCTCAACTACTGAAGAGGATGACATGCTTAAAAGGAAAATGGCACCATTGGGTCAGAATTCATCAAGAATCAAAACAGAGCAGTGAGCAAAGACAGGGCAAAGCAAGGTCATCTAATCGTCAATGGAAAGCATTGCAAAATGGCATCAATCAGGGATTAGCAGATCAATGGAGTCATAACGAGTCAAGTCCAATTCAGCATATAGACACTCAAATCCCAGCATCAACAATGCAGAACATAACAGCTCCACTCCAGGCATTTTTGCATTTCATTTAGTATAATATTGCATATTTTCTTCTCTCATCAATAAAAGTAGCATACATCAGACAATTCACAAGGACATGGTGATGCAGCAAGCATAAAAGTTAAAAGTTCATTCACATGTTGCATTTTTCTATTTGTTTTAGCAGGTATATTGCATTCATATTCGTTCTACATCATGTAGTTTTGATTCAGCGTTTAGTTAGAAAAATTTAGTCAGTAGAATAGTTTGCATATTCACCGTGGGTTAAATTTTAGGCATAGCTATCTTTAGACTCAAAGCATTTAACCAAACTTCACGGGGATAGAATCAAGCAAATCCAGCAACACAGAATCATCGATCCCAGCACGCAGAATTCAAGCATATTAGCTACAAATGCACCTTAATTTCCCAGCATCATAGTCATTCATCAATAAGCATGCCAGCTCAGGGTTCTAGTTTTACAGCAAGAATACAACAAAAACCAGACAAAGATCAAAACTAGTGAAAATATGATACCTTTTTTTTTCGATTCCATGGGATCTCGAGTTGCTTGAGCCTCTATCTTCTTAGTTCTCTCATTGTCCCTCACTGTCCAGTAAAGTTTTAGGGGTTACTTTTGGGGTTCGAAGCTCTAGTTTTTGGGACTTTGTTTCTCACTTTGTTGAATCGGTTTGGGGCTTTGGTTTAGTCAGTCTTTAAGAGTCTAGCGCTTGGGTTTGATGTGGTTCCACTGGTGGTTGTTCGCCGGATTTGAGTCCTTAGTGCTTCGAGTATTAATGGTTTAGGCGAGTTTTAAGGGGTTTCAAGTCGGGTCTCCAATCATTTGAAGAGAAAGAAGGTTCCTTTTGGGCGTTTAGGGGCCGCCGAGAATCAGAAGTTCTAGTTTTGGGATTTCGGGTTTCGAATCTGTCGAAGAGAAAAGGGCGACCTTTCGGTGGTTTCAGGACTGAGACTCATCGAGTGACTTAGGTTTAGGGGACGGTGGAGCTGCAGGTGGTGAAGAGAGAGAGTTATCGGGTTTGAAGGAAAGAGAGAGGGTTGAGGGAAAAAGAAGAAAAACAAAGAAGCGGGCTTGGACAAAACGGTGGTGTTTTGGTGAAAGGTTCAGGCTTATTCGGTGATTCAGGGGGTAAAGTTACTACCTTTATCAATTTAGTCGTCATTTATTGATTCAGTTAATTAATTTTTAATTTCATGTTTTTTGAAGACCCTACAGTTTAGTTTTATTTTAAAATAAACCTAGTTTAAACCTTGGTAATAAATAAAAATTGGATCTTTAGTTTAGGAAGGTTTAATCTTGATAAGTTAGAAGTCAAAATATGATCTTTCATTAAAAAGATTAGATCTTGGGAGTTAAGAGCAAAGTTTGGCCATTAGTACATGATTTGTGAGTAGGTTTAATTCTAGTTAAGTTCTTAGCTTTTTTAATTAATTAAGTAAATAATTTAGGTTGTGGATATTTTTAGGAAAAATGAAAAGTGTTAGTTAACCATTCACATTCATGTTTATTTTTCATAAATTGTTGCAAGCTACTATGTTCATTTGAGTTTAATTAAAGTGACTCCCGTGATGGGAAAGACATGCGGCTCATTCATGCGTGGCTGAGTTTGCTCGCTTTCTCCCGAAGGTCGTTTACCATATATTGGGAGGCGGCCAAAGGTGTTCCTCGTATAATTGAGGGGTAAATTAAAATCCAATTGGACTTTCATGCATCCATGTATTTAAGAGTCTAGTGTATCAATAAGTTAAGAATCATAGAAGAAAAATCTAAAAAAAGAAAAGAAAGAAAATGGGATCAGTTAGAAAAGTAAAAAGGGTAATCAGAGCAATTAAGTTCCAAAAAGTAAAAAGGGCAATCAGTAATTAAGTTCAATAAGAAAAAGTAATCAGTGACTAAGTTCAATAAGAAAAAGCAATCAGTAAAGAGTAAAGTGATAATCAGAGTAATTAGAAAAGAGTAAAATATTAATCAGTAAAAGTAATGATAATCAGTAAAAGGTAAAATGGTAATTAGTAAAGAGTAATAGTAATCAGTAAGAGTACTAGTAATCAGTAAGAGTGAAATAGTAATCAGTAAAAAGTAAAATGGTAATCAGTAACAAGTAAAAGAGTAATCAGTAAAGAGTAATAGTAATCAGTAAAAAATAATGGTAATCAGTAAAAGCAAAATGGTAAAGAGTAAAGAGTAATCAGTAAAAGTAAAATGGTAAAGAGTAAAGAGCAATCAGTAAAAGGTAAAATGGTAAAAAGCAAAGTGTAATAAGTAAAGAGTAAAATGGTAAAAAGTAAATCGTAATCAGTAAAAATGAAAATGGTAACCAGTAAAAAAGAATGGTAATTAGTAAAAGAAAGTAGAAATAGTAATCAGTAAAAAGAAAAAAAAAAGTAAAAAAGGTAATTACTAAAGAAAAAAAGAGAGTAAGAAAAGAGACAATCAGTGATTAAGTTGAAGTAGTAATTGTCTTAATTCAAAGTAATCAATAAAAATTAGTTTGATTCAAAGTGAATAAGGTAACTAGTAGTAAAGCAAAGGGGTTAGCTCAATCAAGGGTTAACATATTAGGTCAGAAAATAATGGAGTTCAAGTTAAGTGAACAGTTAGGCTCGATGAAGGGACTAATCAATGTCAACTCACGAAAGTTAGGTCAAAGGAAAATTTCTTAATGGCATGAAAATACCTAAAAGTAGAAACAACCAATAATAGAAACTCACAGTCAAATCTGGACTAGTCAGTGCCGTCTTTGACGGGCGTCGTGGGGGTGGTAATCCTTCCCCACGCGTACCAGACTCCCGAACTTTGGACTCTGGTTAGAAGACCGTTTATTAGGTTTAGTGTTACCTTAGCAAAACTTAGGTTAACATTATACTTAATAACCTGATAGGTGGCTAATCACACATAGGTTAAAAAAGATTAGTGGCGACTCCCATAGGATTTCAGTGGTTTCCCCTTTAAGTCGTTCATCGGTAGGGTTCGGACCCCCGGACCTGGACGTTGCGACACATGCATGCAATAAATATCATTCTCTTAAAAGGTTTACTAGACATTTCGACTCATGAACTTTTATAAAAAGTGACAAATTATCCCTCCAAATTTGCTAATTCCACATCTAAACTTGTAAAAAAGACAAATTAGCCATTTGAACGGAAATTAGTACGACTCTGTTAATAGTTGGACGGAAATTTGACAGTATTAAGTAGAGTCGTACCAATTCTCATCCAAAAAGGGTTAATTTGTCTATTTTTTATAAGTTCAAGTATACAATTGACAAATTTGGAAGTTCATGGGTTAATTTGTCTAGTTTTTACAAGTTCAAGTGTGTAATTGACAAATTTGAAAATTCATGGGTTAATTTGTCTATTTATTACAAGATCAGGGGCCAAAATGTCTAATAAGTATTTTCTTAAAAAATAGTATTGTGTGTAAATTATAAAATATATTGTTGTTGTTTTACTTTAGGAAAAAAAAAATAGTGTGATTCAATTGTCATGGGTTAGAATTTAAGCTATATAGTATACTTTTAGTATTATTTGTGTTTTGTTTTTTTTTGGAAATGGTACTTAGCATAAATAAAAGTTACGAGTTTACAACCGTGGGAAAATAGATTCCCACATTGTCATCAATTATACAATCCGAAATAAGGTATGGAATAGTGCTAAATACAATAAAAGGTTCAATCATCTTTCTATCAATACTAGCAAGAAGATCTGCAACACGGATAGCCTCTCGGTAGCAATGTAATAGCTTCGTACTCTGAAAGCCTCTACTCAATTGTTTGCAGTCATTAATGATATTACCAAGAGGACGAGAATCCACATTAGCTTCCTTAAAAAGAGAAATAACAATTTGTGCATCCACAAAAATTTAAGGGAATGAATTCCTTTAAAAATGGCTAGAGTTAAGCCATCCCTCAATACCCAAAGCTCAGCTTGAACACTAGTTGCAACATCAATTTTCCCTGCAAATCCAGCCACTCAATCACCTTTCTCATCCCTAATCAATCCTCCTACACCAGCATCTCCTAGGTTTCCATTGGATGACCCATCGGTGTTAAGTTTAAACCAACCTTGGGAAGGGGGAGGAAACATTCACAATAGATTTATTAGCACACTTGGGGGTGGTAAAGCAAAAGAAAAGTATTCCAAAACAAGATGCTCAGAACTCAAAAAAACAACGAAAGAATTTTGTGCTTTCCCTTCACAAATTCTGCTATTGCGGGCTTTCCAATGCACCAACAGGTGTGAGCAAAGAAGACGGGCCAAGGGGCCCCTTTTTAAGACGACATACTATTAAGATTGCAAAAAATCCCTCTTTTGGGGTGTCATGATTAAGAAAATTGGGAGGAATGGCTGGAAAGGAATGACAAATCTTATATGCAAAAGCACAATCTCTAAGAATATGCAAAGGTGTTTCTTCACAATCAAGACAAATATTGCAACCCTAATCAAAATCAATGTTTCTTTGACAGAGCAAGGATTTGCAAACAATTTTTTTAAGAGAAACTAACCAAAGAAAATGTTTGATTCGATTTGTGCAAGGTATTGTCAAAAAATTTCCAAAAAGGATCGTCAATCCACTACAAGAAAAATGCAGGTTAGCCACCAAAGAATAGTGACGAAAAAATTCGTCGCAAACTGCCACGGAAATTGCAACCGACAGTGATGAAAATCTATATCTGTTGAAAATTCAGTGGCAAACATTGACGAAATAAAAGCGACAGATTTTCTGTCTCAAAGGTCGTCGCTAAATTTTGACGCCAAGAGAGCCAAAATAATTCGTTGCAATTAGTCAAAAAAAATCCGTTACAATTTTTGCAATGGATATTGGCACAGAACATTTGCAACCAACTTACCACGATTTTGCAACGAATTTTGCTTTTGAAAAATATAATATGCTCAATTTGCAAAATTGATAAATTTACGGATTTAGCGACGAAATTGTCACAAGCTAAAGCATAAGCAGTTTTAAAAGAGAAATCACCGTTTAAAGAATACTGCCAAGCAATAGAGTCCATATTAGCAATATTGACACTATAAGGAGTGGAACATGTTTTATTAAAGACAGAAGGATGAAACTTAAAGGAAAATCAGCCAAAATTCCACATCTCATTACTACTGAAACAGTCCTTAATAATGATCTTATATTCGCCAAGTCTAAGGGGATCATGAATGAGAGACCTAAGGGGTTGATCAAGAGCCCATCTGTCATGCCAGAAATTAGTGTTCAAGCCTTTTTTTTTTTTTGCTATATGTGAACAAGAAATTAAATGATAGACTACATAAATGGAGGTAGCCTTCTCCATTCCTAAACCCTCGCCGCCCGTCTCAGGATTTGAACCTGAGACCTCCTATTGGAGGCTTAGGTTCTTAACCACCGGACTGTCCCGTTGGGGACGTGTTCAAGCCATTATGAATAATGTTTTTGCAACCCTTAATCCAAACCTCAATTCCTTTTGTCATGCTAAGCCATATATGGGAGTTGCTGCTTTTGAATCTTTTTTTTTTCTTTTATCAAATAATCACTTTCATTAACCAATAATCAGATATTACAAATGTCGGGAGGAATAGTCCCGCACCACACGATTATCTAGCCCAATCTTAGCTAGAGAATGTGTTAATAAATTGGCTTACCTATTTACAAATTGAAACGTACATAAATCAATTAAGATTGCCAAATCTCTAATTTCAAACAAATAAATTACAAAGAAAACTTACATTCCGTGAGACTAGAACCCAAGATCTCATGACTGCTTTTGAATTATTTGTGTATGTTATTATTGAACCTCATGTTATTTATTAGTAGTTACTTACCTTATTAATCCACGACGACATTACTTCCATATGGAAAAAGTAATATATCTGTTTCCGGGGTTAATGTAGTGAGTATAATGAATTGAAGGAAAAAACTGGGCAATCACATGTTTTTTGTGGATCTAAAGTAATAAAAACTGACGAGCAATTTACAGTTTTAAAGTCACAAGGGTTTGTCGCGACTTAGGCACTGCTCAAGTCCTTGAAATGAGCTTCAAAATATGGGACAACTTTAGAAACCATTATAAATTATACAAAGGCATCTGATTATATACGCACTAAGGCTTAGTTTGGAACTAGGAAAAATATTAGGGAAAAGAAAATGGATTCCCACATTTTCCCTATTTATGTTTGGTTGGTAGGGAATTTAGGGGGGAAAATATAAATAGGGAAAATTGGGGGTAAAATGTTTAAATAAAATTTTCTCCCATTTTCCCCCAAAAATTCAGAGGAAAACGAGAGAAAAAGGGGGAAATTCTATCGGGCTCAAGTCTCACTCACTCGACCTTCACTCTCAACGTTGTTTCTCTCAATCAAACCTCTCTATTCTCTGCAATGAAACCAACGAACCGATCCGGCCATGCTCCACCAAAATCATGCTACCGAATTTCTTCAATGTCGCATCGAATCACTCCTCCTTCAAGCACTCAAATCTCTCCATCGATTGGCGATTTCTTTCCAAGTGAACAGGTAATTCGATTCTTAGATCTTTTGAAGTTAAGATTAGTATTATTGGATTTAGTTTTAGATGTATCTGGTTTTAGATGTATCTAATTTTAGATGTATCTGGATTTCTTCAAGATTGAACTATTTTTGGGTGAATTCTCTGTTTAATCTATCCATGAATGACGAGCATAATTCTCTATTTAATTAGTTGTAAACTTTTCAAGAGTCTTCTTTTAGTATAATTATTGTCTGATTGCTCTGCCTTTGATTTTTGCTCTGCCTTTGATTTTTTAGTCTACGCTTTCCTGTTTCCACAAAGCTTAGCTTACCTTATAGACAAAAACTTTGATTGGTCTCATCGAACCCTTCCATCATTCGTTCATCTAGGAATCTCTCCTTGGGTAATGAAAATTCCGCTGCATGTTTCCAGTTTCCCCTTTAAACGTGTCAAAACTTGATTTCTAGAAGTCATGACTTTGTTGTGCTTCTGCCTTGATGATTCTGTTCTTGTAAAGTCAGAGACAAAATTAGCAAATTTATCCAAACAAGATACTAATATATATACCAGCTGCATCCCACTTTTCTTTATAGCATAGGGAATATATATACCAGTTGCATCCCTCTTCTCTTTATGTTGTGATAACAGGTTCTTCATTGATGCTGATATGAAACCGATAACAGGTTCTTCATTGTTGATAATTTTCAAGAATTAACTTCATTTAGTTTCACATTTGATTGAATGTCTTGGACTGTTAATTCTGATCAAGACACATAGATACATGCATGCACAATACAGCTACATATATGAAGTAATTATAGTGAAGGTATTAACTTATAATTCTTATCAACACTCCCTTGGTATTTGAGCTCTGCAAAGGTACCTCCGCCCTCTCCCTTAGCTAGTCTTCCTGGATTAATTCCATGTTTTTTAGGACCTTACACTATTTTCAAAAGTGAAATGTTTGCTGAGCATTTTACTTGGATTGGGAGTTCATCTTCAAAAGACAAATAGGGATTAGGAATTTATTTTACAGGCTTGGATCTATAACAGAGAGGTCTTTAGGTATATTTACCATTGATTTCATGTAGTAATGCAATCTTCAAAACTAAAAATCAAGTATTTAGTTTAAACATCATGAAAAAAACATGCATTTAGAATGTAGCTGTGGTTGGGGATTGGGGAATATTAAAGATATATATATATAATACAAATGTTGTGGCTTGGCCAAGATACTTCCTAGGAATTACCATTCTTAATTAATTTCAGAACTCATATTTTAACGAGGCATGTCCATTGTTCTCATTCTTTTCATAATTTGGATTTTAAGAAGAGAGAGGCATAAATGAAGTTAATAGGAAGACTTGAACTTGATTTTTCATGCTTTTCATAATCTGGTTGCCTTTTCATTCTGAGTTTGTACGATAGCTATAGACTTGAACTTAATAGAAACTATTGTATCTTCAAGTTGAAATTCTAGTGATCAAAGTGGTTCTGCTATCTGCTATCTTAATAGAAACATATTGAAAATGCCCTGTTCTCCAACAGTTGTGATTTATGCCTGATTGGCAATTCTTGTTCTGGCTTTGATGTGTATCTTTGATGAGTACACTCTAGCTCTAAATGGGGTGGGAAGGACCATTTCTTAAAATGGGTCTTATTTTACTAATCTTGTTCATCGTTGTATATGATTGTTTGGTTTTGGCATTGTCCTTTTCCCCAAAAGTCGAAATCGGTTTAACCTTAATATTTTGCAGACGCATTGGATGAGGAAAACAAGGATCATGGTAATTGAGGTGTGTGTCCATGGCCAAAGCTATGCAGTTCCTTCCTGCATGCAATTGGGGAGAAGAGAAAGGTTGTAGACTTGTAGTTTCTACTGTATAATTTTTACATGTGTTAAGTATAAAGATATAAGACAATAATAAGAGAGAATAGATTACTGTAGCATAGTTAATCAGTTATGGTTGCAGCGGTTGGACTAATTGCTATATCATCCAACACAAATGCCTGCTCATAGGCATAGCCATCCAATTCCAATTTTATTCTTTCCATTGAAAAGAAAGATTAAAGAAAGAGTGTAGATTGTATCCTATGGGAAAGCAAAAAGGAATTTGTTTAGGTTTTGTCCCATTTCAAGATCATGAGTATGAGATTTTGCCTCAAGTTTTTCTTTTCTTATTCATCTTATAAACTTTTAAGTTAAATACATCGGTCATCATTGGCTAATAAATGCCTTTTCTCATATTTTCCTTTTCCCCCAAATTTTCCATGAACCAAACATACTTGAGAAAATATTTTCCTTAAATATTTTCCATAGTATTTTTCTTGACACCAAACAAGCTAAGGATTTTAATTTTTCCCTATTTATTTTCCTTGATTTCAATTTTCCCTAAAATTTTCCTTTCCCTAGTATTTTCTCTAGTACCAAACTAAGCCTAAACAAATATGGAAAAAGAAGTAGGATTTATTTTTCATATGAACCCTTGCTGCCGTTTGATTAGAAAATCAATCTTCAATGTTCTTAAAGTTGGTCCCATCCCCAATCACATTGCTTTTATTATGGATGGAAACCGAAGATATGCTCGAAAGAAGAAGCTGGAAATTGTCGGGGATGGCCAGGATGCTAGCTTCTTGGCTTTCCTGCTTATGTTTATCTATTGCTATGAGGTTGGGGTGAAATATGTTACTGCCTACGCCTTTAGCATTGACAATGTCAAAAGAAAGCCAGAAGAAGTTCAAAGGCTCATGGATTTGATGATGCGAAAGATTGAACTATTGACAACCATAGTGAACAATTTTGAGGTGAGGGTTCATTTCGCAGGGAATTTGGAACTATTGAGTTGTGATCTTAGGGATGCAACGAAGGAACTTATGGAAGCGACATTGGATTACTCTAAAGTTGTGCTCACTATTTGTATTGCCTACACTTCCACCGACGAGATGTTGCATGCTATTCAACAATCATGTGATAAATGCAAAGATGGTGATGTTATAAACTTGGTGGACCTTGAAAGGAACATGTACATGGCGATGGCACCTTGTCCTGACATTGTGATTCGAACGGGAGGCGAGAGCCGATTAAGCAATTTCCTGCTTTGGCAAACTTCTTGCTCCTATTTGTCTACCTTGGTCTCACTTTGGCCAGAGATAAGTTTCAGGCATTTGCTGTGGCAATAGGGGTGTAATCGGGTCGAGTCGAGCCGGGTAATGAGATACCCGAGCTCGAGCTTGACACAATATTAGTAGCTCGATACCCAGCTCGAGCTCAACCGAGCTCTGTTTTTTGAGCTCGAGCTCGGCTCGAGACGGGTATCGAGCTACCTAAGCTCGACCCGACAAGCTCGATAATGAATAAAAATTTCCCATTTGATACATTTTAAGCTCGGGCTCGAGCCCGAGCTCGATTGGAGCTCGAAAACTTTTTGCTTTTGAATTTAAATCTGAAAAACCATAACAACAAACAACACATATAGTGATACAACAATGTCTCTTACAAAATCCAACACTAGCAAAGGCTAATCAATTCCATACTACCACAACAATAAAATGACACAACATAACATTATTCAGAACAGATTATGTCTTTAAGAAAGGATAAAAAGAAACTTTTGTGGCCTCCTTGATCCTCATTTAAGTTCAACCTCAATTGATTTCTTCTCATTCTACAATATACAAAGCAAGAAATAAAAACAGTTAAAAATTGCAATAAAGAAAGAAATTCAAAGGAAGAACAATCTGTTTTATGTCTTATTTAGTTCATTAGACAACTTCATCACAGATTATAGTTTTCTTATGTATAGAAAGCTTCTGATATGACACAAAATTATGCATAAACATTCTATTAACAGTTAACACAATAACAAACTTGTTTGAACATCATTAGATAACATTTTGCCATCAATCGAAAGCAGGACAGTTGTCACACCTAACATCCTTAAAATCTCACAACAATACAGGAAATTCAAGAGGTTTTCCCCTTTTACCAAAACTACTTCACATCACTGAAATAAAAATGACAGAAAATTCAGTTCATTTGCTGCTTTGAACACTCAACAACAATTTCTACTTTGAACACTCCACAACAAAAGTATTAACCACAATCATTACTTTGAAAGAACCAAAAACAAAGGTTATAGAAAAACGGGAATGGTCATGATCATCAACAAAAATCAGAAGCATTTTAACAACAATTAATAAACTAGAAGCATTTGAAACAACAAAATACTACCAGGAAATGCATATTTGGATAGAAAGAAGTAATTGAAGTGGACTAAATGCTCTACAAAGATTTATCTAAGCTTACAACATTGTCAATAGAAACACCCAATTGGAAAGAAGGCTGGTCATGAAGCCAGTAATCTCTGCAAGTAGTGTAGACACCCATTTTTGGCACATATCCTTTAATTTAGATCAAGGGCATTTTGGTTATTGCTAGTTCATTTCAGTGTTTTAGTTGGATAATAATTAGTGAGTCTTTTTTATCAGACCAAAATTATGCATCTTTTTATGGTCATTTTCCTATGCTTTTTGGGTATTTTATGCTTGATTATGCCTTATATTTGGTATATTTGTGTTTATAGGTGCTAAAGTGAAGAAAAGTGCAAAATCACCAATTTTGTACCTTTTTGGATGATTATTTACACAAATACTTTCCAAGGACAATTTGGATGAAGAATGGAGCCAATATGATCGTGATTGATGAGCTTGAAGAGTCAATTTTATCATCATAAGATTGATTTTCAAGAGTTTGAAGCAAAGGAGCAAAGTTGAATTTCAAGGTAAGAAGACATGTCAAATGGCGTTGAAGCACTGGAGCACATGGGGCGCCAAGCTTGCCGCAAGGGCGCCCAGCGCCAGTCAGGCATGCCAGCTAGCACCCATATAGGCACAGGCGACCTGGGGCCTAAGGCCAACGCCCTGGGCGCACAAGCCATCCACATGGGCGCCCAAGGGGAGTCGGGGCTAGCACATGCGCGCGCGTCAGACAGCCACCGCGTCACTTCTTCTTGAAGCTTCTCCAATTGTTTCCAGATTTGGCGACCCTCATGTATTTTGGCCATAACTTTTGATCCAGAGCTCCGTTTGAGGCAAATGAGTAGTTGTTGGAAAGCTAATTCCGAGGCTACAACTTTCATGTTTTGGTCGAAACTCAGTTCGGACGTTTCCATGGATGAAAATGCCCCTGAAGTTGACGGACAGAAACTATCTTGGGCCTGTTTTGCGGGATTGACCAATTTGAGCCCAAAATCCTATTTGGATTAGCTTGAAGACTTGGAGAGCAGCCCAGCACGTCCCTAGGGTTTGTTTAAGCCATCTAGAACTCTAAATTAAACCCTAGGCAGCCTCCTATATATACCCTCTTATCCTAGAACCCTAGTAACAACTTACAACAACTTTTCCCCTTCTTATTTTATTTAGGTTTTGCGGTTTTGGGAGGAGGCAGCCGCCCCCTCCTTCTTCATCTCCTATTTTGTAAGTTTTCAATCTCTCATGGATTGGAGTTTCCAATCCATGAGAGGTTAAACCTTTATACTTCTTTTCCTTAGGTATTTTTGATCAATGAATCTATGGTGAGACTTTTGTTCTTAATAATTTGATTTTTCTGTTTGAATATGTTTCTTATCCCTGTGCTTCATCTTATGTGTTTATATTTTGATAGATTTGGATGGCCACATTGTCTTGATAATATGAATGCTATAGTTAGATTCAAGTTGGCTTAAGTTAAGTCGATGTTGGTCACAAGTGACAATTGAACTAGATGTTCTAGATTCCTTGGGATATCAGACCTTGTCGAAATCTTTAGGCCGAGATGGAAATTGATGTAGGCAAGTTTGGTTATGATTTATCTGACATGTGGATAATAAAATCTTAATGCTTGTGCTATGCTGAGGTGGTACCTAAAATAATACATTAGGAATTGATTTTAGCTTGTAGCAAGATTGATTCGCCTAGCATGTTGGAATGTGTTGCTACATCAAGAGCATGTTCCGGGCCATTTATTCAAATGGAGTTGTTTAAGTTGTTAAGAGGATTACTTTGGCCAAATGAAAGTTGATGTCTACGTCTTAGGCTATATACCGATTTGGGATGATTTATGATTCTTAATTGATTGCAATTTAAGACAAATTTATGTTTTGTGTCTATGATTCATGATTCTTTTGATCAAAATAATTACCTAAAGGAGAAGGAGTATGCTCTTTATTAATTGTTTTTCTCAAACTCATTTCTAGATCTTAAGTTTAGATTTCTTTTAAGTTAGCTATTTGAAAAATCCTAAAAATCCCTTTTTGGTAAGCTTTTCTTTCGTACAATTTGCCTTTGATTTGCTCCTACCTTCTCCGTGGATTCAACCCCTACTTGCCCTAGCTAGTAGTTATTGGTTTGTGGGGATTTATTTTGTGGTTTGTTCAACGACCGATCACAATTCTGGCGCCGTTGCTGGGGAAGGAAGGAAGCAACAAAAAGATTGAAAACAAATTACTACCTAAGGATTTCTTACCCTTATCTTTTTCTTTTTCGTTATTTTCTTTTTATTTTTATTTTTCGTTTTAGTGCTAAATTTTTCTTTCTAGTATTTGTTTTCTTGGAGTTAGATTTTCGAGACAATGGAGCAATCACTTACTTTAAGGGAGTTGAATCTCAATTGTGAGATGAAGTCCCACTGTATTGATTATCCAGAGATGCATTTGTCTTATGAAATAAAGCCAGGAGTGATCCCTTTGCTACCGATTTTTCATGGAGAACCCCACGAGAATCCTCATCAGCATTTGCAACGTTTCATCATTAAGTGTGCTATGATTACTAAGATGCCTCAAGAGCAAGCAAAGCTTCGAGTTTTTCCAATGACCCTGGAAGGCAAAGCGGAAGAATGGTTTTGGAGTCTGCCATCAAAGTCAATTACTTCTTGGAAGGAAATGGAGAGAGCATTCTTGAACCAGTACTTTCCAGAAGCAAAACGCACCGATGTCAGAAGAAAGATCAACTCTTGTCGACAATTACCTAATGAGAAGTTGTTTAAATATTTGAAGAGGTACAACAAGATTTGTGAAAGCTGCCCCTACCACAACATAAGCGAGGAACTCTTGATACAACAATTCTATGATGGATTGTTTTATGAAGATCGAGTCTACATTGATGCAACAAGTGGAGGCAGCCTCACATTTAAAACACCAAAAGAAGCAAGGAAGCTGCTCAACATCATGGCTGAGAATATTCATCAATTTAGCACATCTGAAGAGATTCTCAAGCCTAAGGAGGCAGAGCTCGAATCATCAATGCGCAAAGAGATGAAGGAAATGAAAGATGTGGTTCAGTTGCTTAGTAAGCAAATTGTTGACCAACAGGACACCATTGCCAATTTAATGCGCTATATGATTACAAATCAAGGAGTGAATCATCACCAACAACCATTCTTGCAAACACCTTTAAACATGGCTCAAGGACAAGAGAACAACATGGAACTTGATAATGAGTTGAACAATGCGCAAAGATATGGGATCCATTCAATGGGAATGGAAGATAATCAACCAAGGATTACAAAAGAGATGGAGTCACAAAAGATCCCATTTTCTTTCTCTACACCACAAGTTAAGCCAGTTCTTCCTATCCCTGAAATGAGACCATCACCAACTGTCATACTCCATGTGCAAATGCTAAGTGACGACAAGAGTTCTGTGAAGAGCATGGAGAAAGAGAAGTTTGATTTTGGAATAAATTCAGTTTCATCTCCAACAATTTCTCAAGATCCACCAAGGAAGAAAAGGGAACCAAAGAATAAAACAATGTTGCCCAATGATTGTCCAGCACCGTTTCCTCAATTACTTGAGCCACAAAAGACATGTAGTGAAGAGAGCCAACTCGATTCACTTCATAAGTGGAAGGTAAACATTCCTTTAGTTGCTACAATCAAACAAGTTCCCAAGGAAGAATGGAAGATGGTAGAAGGATTGAATACACAAAGGGATCATGAGGCAGAAATTGAAGCTACATTTTCATGGGAGGAACTAACCTATTCTGAACCAAGCACGATGGAAGGTGAATTTCAAGAAATTGTTGTCCCAATCATGAAGGAAATTGAAGAGGTGTTAAGCAAGACAATGGATGATTTGGAATCACAAGAGCTTAATGCGTAAGACCCCATTCAATTTTTCTTCAATGATGAAAATGGTACCCCATGCATGGTTTGCATCCCTACAACACCAAAGGAGACTCCCAAGATTGTGCAAGAAGAAAAGGAAGTACCAAAAGAAGACATCGAGATGGATATTCCTCCATCTTCTCCACCAAAGATTGCCAAGCACGAAGAGCCATCAAATGATGAGAATTCAAGAAGCTATGGAGAAGAGGAATGGATATCTATGGATCAATCCCTTTTGAAGGATGAGGAGATCAACCAAGTCGAGGACACTCCACAAAGGCATGTACGAAGCAATGCCGATCATGGATGCCATAAGCTCTTATTGCATCAACCTCTAACGGCAACACAAATGGCATTGTCATTCATAGCCATTCATGGGATCGCTCTCAACAAAATTGGTGAATTCTTTCCTTATCTCCTATTTTGTTGTGCTCATATTCTTCTTACCTCGTCATATCTACTTTTTGCTTTGACGTGGTATGATCCACCTTAACAAAGGGAGATGGAGGAATGTCTAGCCAAAGACAATAAACAAAGGCGCTACTTGGGAGGCAACCCAAGAAACTAACATCTATCTGTTTCTTTTTAATTTTCTTTTTATTAGTTATAGGTCATTTTGCATTTTCACATTAAGGAGCATTACAAGCAAATGGAGACAAGTGAAGGGAGCAATGTGAAGATAGCAAGTGGAGCTTACGCTTTGCACAAATAGAGAAGCTTTCTTAATCCCATTTACTTTAATTTCATAATGCATTAATCAACAAGATGACGGCATATCATTTAAATATGTTATTCCATTAATGCATAGTGAGATTGATTGTTTACTCCTTGAATTGAATTGTCTTTCATGCATCTCATACATATAGAATGTTAAGTGATAAGACCCTAAGGTCATTCTTTGATGATTATGGATTTTTGGTAAGAAACAAGTGTTCTTAGATTGAGGAATTTGTGGGAAATCTTTGCAAAAGTTTGGATGATAGTTTGAGTTGAAGTTGGAAGTAAGTTTGGTAGCAAAAAAAAATGCAAGGGGAAGCACAAAGGAGCCAAACCCGATTCCAGATGGGGCCCCAGGCGGATTGCCTGAGCGCCCACCTCGGAAGCCACGACCCCCAGCTGCCAACACCAGAGCTAGAGCCCGACTCTAGCTGGGCAACTAGATGTTTTGTCTGAGCCCCCAGCTAGAAAGCCTGAGCACCCAGGTACCAAGCACTGAACCGCGGCAGTGTCAAGCACCCAAGTGCGCATGTCCAAGCCTCCCAATTCTCAAACGCCACATCCAAATCCCATACTGTAAATGCCACCTATCACCCACCTTCAATTCTCCAACGCCCATCTTTTGCAAGACACCAAGGAAGTAATAGTCAAGCACATGGAATCTAGGGATAAGCTTCACATTGATGATTTCTATGTTGTGGATAAGAAGAGATGAGGCAACATAGGAGTGACATGAAAGCTTATATGGAGCAAATGGAGTAGCCCATCTGCGACTACATGGGCCAAAGGAGGCCAAGGAGAGGCCGATGACTCTTATTCTTAAGATGCTATGTGTATTGCATTTTATCATGACATTTCATGCATTTTTATTTGTAGTTTGTGCATTAATTTGTATTTGTAACATGTTTATTTTGGATCTTATATAAGACTTATGTGTTTGGATGCTATAATTGATGATATGTTTAAATAAATTTGCTAAGATTGGATGCATACTTTCTAGGTGAATTTAATCTTGCATGTGATCAATTAAATTTGATTGTCCCACTTATTGTGCTTTTGGTTGCTAGTGAGTGATTATTTGGTTTGTCTAGAATTTTTCTTCTTAAGGAGTCAAATTGTCATTTTGCACTTACTTTTTCCAAAAATTTCAAAGAGATTATTGAAATTTTTTGTCAAAATACTAGCACAACACACACTGAGGACAATGTGTCTTTTAAGTGTGGGGGGAGGAATTAGTCTATTTGAAAGATCCTATTTTTCTTTTCTATCTTATTGACTAGAAATAATTTTTTTCAAAATTTTTGAAGAAAATTGAAATTGATTTTGTATTTCTAATAAGTTTTGATTTAATTTCCATGAGTATAGTCTTGTGTAATACTAATTTGGTTTAAATACATTGAAAATATTTTTCAAATTTTCTTATGTATAATTTCATTTTTTTTTATCAAGAAGTGTAATTGATAAGGTTTTTCATACCCAAAAATGTTTTGACAAGTGTATTACTTCTAGAACTTGTGTTGAATCTTGTGTACATTTATAGAAGTATGTTATGGATATGTCAAAGACAAAGTGTGGGGGTATAAAGGGTAGCTAAAATTCTTTAAAAAGGAGTGCTTTCATGAAAAGAGGAGAAGAGGTATTTCTGCTTAAAAAAAAAATTTCATTGTTGTCACTCTTTTCTTTAACAAAAGGAGTTAGTAACCCTTGAAAAGAGGATAAGAGGCATGGAATGCGGAAGTATTGTCCCTCTTGAAAAAAATGAGTGTTAGTAACCTCAAAAGAAAAAGGGAGTTAGTAACCCCTAAATCATGAACACTTCTAAGGTTAGTAACCTTACTTTCTTAAAAATAAGCCATCCTTTTTAAACCCATTCTAAATCTTTGATGAATATCCATGATATTGCTTTCTCTTGGAAATAGATGTAAATACAAGCCTATGGTAAGTTTTCCTTGTCAAATTCATCCAAGGTATGTTGATCTTAGAAACTACATTATTGATTGGAGTGGTTTTGTGCATAGTTGATTTGAATTTTATAGTCTTTTTATTTTTACTAACTTATATTGCATTTGATTAGAAAATGTAGATTAAATTCTTAATTTGTTAAGAGTCCTCTGTTTTCTAAAGTTTGATATTTCTAGTCAATGTCTACATAATCTTTGTGGGTATCGTTCTAGTTAAGTAAACCCTCAGGAGACTATAACTCCTCCAATGTAGACATACGTTGGTTTAAAGGTTTGTGTCACATGCTAAGTGCCGCCGTACACCTACGAAAGTGGAATCAATAAATTGCTTAGTTTAACACTAACTTTTTTCTTTTCTTAGGATTAACACTAGTTTGCTAGGGACTAGCAAAGCTTAAGTGTGGGGGAAATATGATCAGACCAAAATTATGCATCTTTTTATAGTCATTTTCCTATGATTTTGGGTATTTTATGCTTGATTATGCCTTATATTTGGTATATTTGTGTTTATAGGTGCTAAAGTGAAGAAAAGTGCAAAATCACCAATTTTGTACCTTTTTGGAGCCTTTTTGGATGATTATTTACACAAATATTTTCCAAGGACAATTTGGATGAAGAATGGAGCCAATATGATCGTGATTGATGAGCTTGAAGAGTCAATTTTATCATCATAAGATTTAAAGTTGAATTTAAAGGCAAGAAGACATGTCAAATGGCGTTGAAGCACTAGAGCACATGGGGCGCGAGGCAAACCACATGGGGCGCCAAGCTTGCCGCATGGGCGCCCAGCGCCAGTCGGGCATGCCACCCAGCACCCATATAGGCACAGGCGACTTGGGGACTGAGGCCAACGCTCTTGGCGCACAAGCCATCCACATGGGCGCCCAAGGGGAGTCGGGGCCAGCACTTGCGCGCGCGTCAGACCGCCACCGCGTCACTTCTTCTTGAAGCTTCTCCAATTGTTTCCAGATTTGGCGATCCTTCTTTATTTTGACCATAACTTTTGATCCGGAGCTTCGTTTGAGGCAAATGAGTAGCTGTTGGAAAGCTAATTCCGAGAGCTACAACTTTCCTGTTTTGGTTGAAGCCCAGTTCGGACGTTTTCATTGACGAAAATGCCCCTGAAGTTGACGGACAGAAACTGTTCGGGCCTGTTTTGCGAGATTGACCAATTTGAGCCCAAAATCCTATTTGGATTAGCTTGAAGACTTGGAGAACAGCCCAGCACGTCCCTAGGGTTTGTTTAAGCCATCTAGAACTCTAAATTAAACCCTAGGCAGCCTCCTATATATACCCTCTTATCCTAGAACCCTAGTAACGACTTACAACAACTTTTCCCCTTCTTATTTTATTTAGGTTTTGCGGTTTTGGGAGGAGGCAGCCGCCCCTCCTTCTTCATCTCCTATTTTGTAAGTTTTAAATCTCTCATGTATTGGAGTTTCCAATCCATGAGAGGTTAAACCTTTATACTTCTTTTCCTTAGGTATTTTTGATCAATGAATCTATGGTCAGACTTTTGTTCTTAATAATTTGATTTTTCTGTTTGAATATGTTTCTTATCCCTGTGCTTCATCTTATGTGTTTATATATTGATAGATTTGGATGGCCACCTTGTCTTGATAATATGAATGCTATAGTTAGATTCAAGTTGGCTTAAGTTAAGTCGATGTTGGTCACAAGTGACAATGAACTAGATGTTCTAGATTCATTGGGATATCAAATCTTGTCGAAATCTTTAGGCCGAGATGGAAATTGATGTAGGCAAGTTTGGTTATGATTTATCAGACATGTAGATAATAAAATCTTAATGCTTGTGCTATGTTGAGGTGGTACCTAAAATAGTACATTAGGAGTTGATTTTAGCTTGTAACAAGATTGATTCGCCTAGCATGTTGGAATGTGTTGCTGCATCAGGAGCATGTTCCGGGCAATTTATTCAAGTGGAGTTGTTTAAGATGTTAAGAGGATTACTTTGTTCAAATGAAAGTTGATGTCTACGTCTTAGGCTATATACCGATTTGGGATGATTTATGATTCTTAATTGATTGCAATTTAAGTCAAATTTATGTTTTGTGTCTATGATCCATGATTCTTTTGATCAAAATAATTACCTAAAGGAGAAAGAGTATGCTCTTTATTAATTGTTTTTCTCAAACTCTTTTCTAGATCTTAAGTTTAGATTTCTTTTAATTGGTTTCTAGTTTAAGTTAGCTATTTGAAAAATCCTAAAAATCCCTTTTTGGTAAGCTTTTCTTTCGTACGATTTGCCTTTGATTTGCTCCAACCTTCTCCGTGGATTCGACCCCTACTTGTCATAGCTAGTAGTTATTGGTTTGTGGGGATTTATTTTGTGGTTTGTTCAACGACCGATCACTTTTCTAATTAGTAGTGGTTGTCATTTTAGTATCTAAGCTTGAAAGACCCAAAAAAAATTATTTTTATTTATTATTAGACTGCAATTTTACATTTGGGCTATTCCATTTTTGGTCACTCGGACCATTCTTTTTTAAATTTCTTCTCCTTGTGTTTAATTGGGTCAATCTTTTTCTTAATTGTGATATTATCATATTGGGCTTGTTTATTTTTCTTAATTGTGCTATTATCATATTGGGCTTGTTTATGTTTAGTTGGGTCTTACCCTTTCTTTGATTTGGTTGGACATGATTTACTTTGCCCTCATAGTCTTGGATCTATTGAAACTTAAAACCCAAATGCACTTGAGAGTCAATTTTTAATATCATTTCTCATCACAGGAAAATACAAAAAATGTAGTTTTCAAGTATCTTCACATTTTACATGAGCATTTGCAAAATACCAAAACAGAATAAAATTCTCTCCTCCTTTTGCCGGTCCCCAAATTTCAAATCCCATGCCTTGGTTCCTTCTGCCCTGAACATTAATTTTCTCCCTGATTTGACCCTCTTAGATTCCATTTGAGTTTTAATCTGTAGAATGAATAAGGAAGGTAGATTAGAAGATGGCAAAGTCTCATTCCAGATTTTTTCATTAGCATTAGCATTTCAGCAACATTTTGCATTCGTTCCCATTTAGCATACATCAACATGAGCACCTAACAACTCACTTTCCACACACATAATCACAACCATAAGAAAGAATTTACTTAACATTTAGCTACAATCGTCGCACTGCATTGTTAATTGCATTTAGTGTAGGCCATTCACATCAAGCACCATAGCAAGCAGGAAAAAAAAAGATTGGATATCAAGCTCGCTCTTATCTAGCATGCATCATGTCTACTTTAACACCTCATTCCTACAAGTCCAGTATCAATTTCAGGCATATCATCACTTCCATATACATTTGCAGCAAAATACATCACATAGAATGCATTCGTATAAGCATTTTTCAATTAGCAAGTACTGCACAAATATTTTCACACAATTCAACAAACAGTCAGCACTCATCATTGCATCTAATTACAACATTCAAAGTAAATTTAGCATCATAGCATTTCATCAAATTTCACTTCACTCAAAACAAAGCATGCATATGCATACTTTCCAATAGAATTTAGCATACACCTTGCACCAATTCAGCATGCATTTAGGCACACAATCACATCTCAAACACACTCCCTATTTGTACATTTTCACTTTCACAATCATTGCATATAACAGACTCTAGCAGTGCAAAACAAGGCATCGTTACATTTCATCTTCATCCTTCCTAGGATCATATGGCATGCATTGCATTAATTTTTAGAAACCAGTCAGCATGGCAGGACCAATAGCGACAATCAAGCAAGTTTAAGTGTTAAATACAGTTTGAAAGCGATAGCATTTCAATAGGGCATTAAGACAAGAATAGAATCCAGCAACAATGACCATGAAACAGGGAACACTTTCAAGGCAATATATGAGATGCTTTCGACGAGAAAAAATAGCAAACAAGGCAATCAAGTAATCCAGCAGCAAAGCATTCATGAGCAGGCAAATTGCAACAAGTAAAACCACTAGAAAAAACCTCAAATTGCAAGGAAGCTCACCTGGTTGCTGTTTAGCTTTCATCGGCTACATGGAGCTTTGAACTAGCTCCAATTGGTCCAGCTCAGCAGGGGACTCGGTAAAGAGAAAGAAACATGTGAGAAAAAATTCAAAGCCAGAAACAGACAAAAGGGATTGAGGGAACTCACGTGTAAGAGAGCAATTGAAGATTGTTGGTTTCCCCCTACCCCAACAGTCCTCACACGGTTTCACTCTCCAATTGACACCTGCAGAAACAAACAAAAACAGAGAATTAGCTGGTAAATAAAGAAGAAGAAAAGGCTAGAAATTAGGGGACCCTTGATTCTAAAAAAACGGAACCTCACCGTAGGATTGTCCATTCACACGGAGGCTATATATCTGTCATTTCTTCAATTAAAAGGGGGGACAATCTTAAGAAGAAGATGGAGGGTTCTAGGGTTTTAGGAGAGAGAGAAGCAAAAGGTTTTAGAGAGGGGAACGCGTTTTTGACATAAAAAAAAAATTTGGAGGGTTTTTTTTATAACAAAGAAGAAAAGAGGGAACAGTACACGGTTTTGGGAAGAGGCAGCTTTCAAGAGAAAACTCTTGGGTTCTTAAATCCATCTTTTTTTTTACAGTAAAAATAAATACAAAAAAAAGGGAGAGCAGTCAATTTAGGTTTTTGGGGAGTTCAAGAGCTATGGTTTAGTTTTTAAGGGGATTTCATTTTTGGGTCCGATGGGTTGAAATTAATGGAGGGTAATCACTTGTTATAGGTTGGGATTTAGTTCAAATTGTAATCAGGTTTCGCCCGGATTCGGAGGCTAAGGGTTTCGGGTCTAAGCTTTTAGTGGTCATTTCAGGCATATTTATTCGGTGAAACGATAGACGAGAGGGTGAGAGAGAACATACCTGAGCTCGGGGGTTGGTGACCGGCCGTATTGCGCAGACCCGAGAGGCGGTTTTGGCTTCAGGTAGGCTTCAGCTTGGGCGTTTAGAGGTAGATTTAGAGGAAACGGTGGTCGGATTTGGCAAGAGGGAGGTGAAGTTAAGCAATTTGGAAAGTTTGAGCTTTAACAGTGGTGTTTGGTGGCCCCGGTACGGTGGTGGCCTTCGTGGGGCGATTCCCGGTGTGGCAAGCAGCGACGGCGCAGTTGGTGAAGAAGAAAAAGCTTTCATAATAGCTAGGGTTTTTTTCTATTTATAGCTACCCAAGACTTGACCCATTCTGCCAACCCAAACCCGTTTCGGAACCGAACCGGTTCGGCCCGCTGAGCCTCACTTCAGTTGGGTAATTTTCTTGGACTCTTAATCTTATTTGGACTTTCAATTTCTTTTATGCTTTGGGTTTCTCCCATTTCATTTTTTTTGGGGTTTGCTTTGTCTTTGGATATTGGGCCTGTTAGGTAATTTATGTTATTAAGTTAGTTTTAATTTGGTTTATCAATTAAATTTGTTAACTTAGAAATTAAATTAGCTTTTAATAAATAGTAATTAGTAACTTAAAATTTGGCTTTTGTTTAGAAATTCGGAATAAAGTAATTAAGAGATTTAGTAATTTAATTACCTTGCAAATTTTTAGAAATTGAGTTATCTCTAATTAAGTTATAGTTGGTAATTAATTAGAATTTTCATAATTAATTAGGATTTGTTTACATGTGCAGCATGCATCATCAATTATCTGTTTATAACTGTTCAGTGAACTCGTGTTTATATCCGAAGATGTGACTCCCCAGAAAGGGACTCTTTAGGTCGAGACCGCTTCATAAATTGCACCGGAATGCCGGGTCGTGCTTTATGGAGTGGCCCCGGTTGAACACTTGTTTACTTCATAATTAATCATATTGCATTATCAAATGTCATTTGAGTTTAATAACAAGGGATTGAACATTTATTCCGAAGATGGAATACCCCTCTATGGGATTTCCTAGGTCGGGACCATTCTATAAACCGCCCCGGAGACCGGATTGACGGTCCATGCATCATTTGCATCATGTTTAGAGGACCCACTTTAATTTGAAATTAAGTTAAGTATGATTCAGTTAATTAATTAAAGAAAAATTCAGAAAATTCAAAAGAATTGAGAAAATATAAAAATAAAAAGTAAAGTTTTATTTTGTTTTTTCCAAAAATACCCTTTCGGTCGAAGGGTTATTTTCGTCTTTTCGCATTTAAGTTTAGTATTTTCTTTCTCCAAAATACCCTTTCGGTGGAAGGGTCATTTTCGTCTTTTGTATTTAGGTATGGTATTTTCTTTTCCCAAAATACCCTTTCGGTCAACGGGTCAATATTGTCTTTTGCATTCAAGTTTAGTATTCTCATTCTCAAAAATACCCTTTTGGTCAAAGGGTCAATATTGCCTTTTGCATTCAAGTTTAGTATTCTCATTCCCAAGAATACCCTTTCGGTCAAAGGGTCAGTATTGCCTTTTGCATTCAAGTTTAGTATTTTCATTTCCAAAAAATACCCTTCCGGTCGAAGCGTCATTTTCATCTTGTGCATCTAAGTTTAGTTTTTATTTCCAGGAATGCCCTTTCGGTCAAAGGACCAGTTTTTTTATACGAGATGAGACTCTCGTTCGCTTTGGCCGATTGTGGAAGTGTTTCGATTTGGTATTGTCTCTTGGTTTGGATTACAGACCCGAGCAAATCCACTTCAGAAAAGCTAATCCGATATCGTGTATGGTGTAGGTATTGGGAATTCTAAATTACCCACGCTTTCTAAAGGCTATTACTGCTCCATGGGCTTTCCTTCTTCGAGTGGCTGTTTTTTTTTTTCAATTAATAACACACAAAGCCCCTGGCCCTGACGGTTTTAATGGGCTTTTATTCCAGCAACTTTGGAATGTGGTTGGGGATACAGTTTCTAAGGCAGCATTGGCTTTCTTTGAAGGAGGTTACATGCTCCGAGAACTCAACTTTTCGCATATAAGTTTAGTTTTGTCTTCCAAAAATGCCCCTTCGGTGAAAGGGGCCAGTTTCTTCATTTTCGCATTTGAGTTTACGTTCAATTTCCAAAAATGCCGTTTCGGTCAAAGGGTCAAGCTTGTCATATTTTCACATTTAAGAGAATAAAAGGTTTTAAAGACTTAAGAAAACACAAAAAGATTAAGATTAAGCATTTAGGATTAAAAGCAACCAATTTAGGATTTTCCTCAGATTATTGTTAGACTTTCAGTACCGTCATATCGACGGGCGTTGTGGGGGTGCTAATCCTTCCCCACACGTAACCGACTCCCGGACTTAGGTTTTGGTTCGTAGGCCGTAGTTTTAGACTTAGTGTGTCTGTCGTCAAGCACATGGTCCATTAGGTCTACTAATCAGTAGGTGCCTAATCATACCTAGGCAAAAAAGATTAGTGGCAACTCCTTTAGGCCAGGCTAGTAGGTTTCTCCTTAAGTCGTTTAACGGTAGGGTTCGGACCTCGGATCCGCACGTTGCGACAAGTGGGAAGAAATTTGGTAGGTCATAAAGATTCAAACCTACTGTCAAGAAAACTTCAGCTTAAATAATCAGAGGTGAACGAGTTCAATCATGAACAAATAAATAAAGAAACATCTGAAACATGATTATTTAAATATCATAAACTGAACATGATCATTATTTACTAGAACCTAAAATTGCAGGAATAGAAGAGAAACTTACCTGAAATATAGGAGAAACCCAAAACCAAAAATTGCAGAAAGAAGAAATCGACTAAGCTTGATGAAGTATGGAACAAATCAATTCAAATTGATTTAGATATTGAATGAAATAACTCATAAGGAGGAAGGGGAGAAAGAAACGTCGCTGGTTGGAGCCTGGAAAGAGATTGAAAATTCTGGAAAGGAACTAAATAAAGACACACCAGGGAGTTAAATGGAGGATTCAAAGGAGGAAGCTGTCGTTAACAATGCCGTTCGAAATAAAGGAGGGAGGCGGAGGGGGAGCCGTCATTGCCGGAGACAGGCGGAGGGGCGAGCCATCGTTGTCGAAACTTGAAAGAGCATAGAAAGGAAGGAGGGAGGCGGAGGGAGAAGACTGAAGAGAATGAGTCGAGCTCGTGAATGAAACAGGAAGAAGATTAGGGATTTAGGTTTGGGACTTTGGGTAATATTAAAAATTAGGGATTTTTATTAAGGGTATAATAGTAGTTTCATAATTAAAAAAATAATATATATATATATCAATTATATCGAGCTACCCGACGAGCTTCGGGTCAGGTAGTAAAAAGCTCGAGCTCGGCTCGATAAACTATTTGAGCTACCCGAGTTCGAGCTCGACCCGATAGTGATCGAGTCGAATTCGAATTTTTGTCGAATCGAGGCCGAGTAGCTTGCGAAACCAACCTTACTTGGATGAGAAGAAAAAGAAAGCAAATGTCTGATTTAGTTGAGTGGTAGAGTGTTGGACTCTCTTAATTTCAGTGACTACTAACCTCAAGTACCAAAAAGGAAAAAAAAAAAAAACAAGAAATAGAAGCAGCTCTAAAGTCTAAAACCTTTCATTGCCTAAGTAATTGTATGCCGTATTTTTCATTTATCAACATATATACATTAATTATATTAGTGCTTAAAGTCTGAAATTCATACATTGATTTCCTTGACCACTTATGTGTAACATGTTCGGCCATGTCAAATTGATAGAGCGCCTTTGTTCTAAGAGATGATTATGTTCGGCCAATGGGTAAACATATATGTGAATGAGCTATGATGCCACCGAAGAATATATTTATATATAATAATTATAAAAAGGAAAAGAAAGTGGTAAGAAATGACAGCATGAAAGCAAATTTAGATTACCTAATTTGATTTATTAATCAAGTAATTATAATGATCAATGATCAATTCATAGATAAGTTCATATATCATCAATTATTGTGAATTTGTTTCACCAAAAAAAATTATTGTGATTTTGTGTATGTGGTTTCTAATTATAATTTCAATATGAAAATGATGATTGAAAAAAAAAACACGACAATGATGATTAATAGGAATAGCTAGAATAGCATTTTCTTTCTAAATTTAAATTGCTTTGTTCAATTCAATTATATATAAGATGCTAATTCAAGTGACATAACATATATCATTCATCCTTTAAACTATTTGGGATTTATGTTGACAAGAGTGCAAGAAACTCAATATCCTAGATTAATTAAGGTTAATAGCAAAATATATCAAGATATATTATCAGTTTAGTTCTCATTTTACACAATCTTGATGAGCTTGATCTTCATTTGACCTCTAAGTATACTATTTAAGTAGACAACTTATAAAAATCTTTATAATTTTCATGGAGACAAATAATGAAAAAGAAAAAAGCATACTGGATACTGGATGGGATAAAAAAAAACATGTTTCTTCAAAATGTTAAAGTCAAAATATAATTTTCATGGAGCCAAGATAATAAAAAGAAGAGGAAAGAACCATGTTTCTTCAGAAAGGAAAACTCAAAATATGGTTGACATATTAAAGTTATCAGATATTGATATATATATATATATATATATATATATATATAATTGCTTGTATATACACATGCTAGCTAGCTATAGTTTCACCTCCTTCCATATTCTAAATCATCTAATCTGGAGTTTTGGTCCAAATCTAAATGTGGTGATGAAAAGTTATCACCATTGGATGGAGGTGTTTGATGATCTACAACATGAATAACCTCCATGGCCTGCACATGAAGTGCATTTGTAGTCTGAGAAGCTTCTCCATTATTCCTATTTGACTCCTCTATTAGTGCCTCGAAATAAGCATAAGGGCCCCATCCTGAGGCAAAATAATGGTATAAACATGAAACAATCAATCTTTTATCTAATTTCACATTGTAATTAATGGAAAGAAGGAAGAAAATGAAGGGTTTACCATCATCGTCATATGGGTTTGGAAAGAACTGGCGGTAGCAAAATGTTGCCACAACAAGGCCAAGAAAGCCACCAGCAAACACATCATTCCAATGGTGCCAATAGTCATCAACTCGAGAAATGGCAACAAGAGATGCTGCAAGCAGAGGAAGAATAATGATGCAGAGTTTGGCTACATGTCCTTTGCGATCAAACACCTTGATTTTTCCAGATAAGTAGAGCGACAGAAATCCTAATCCTGCAAATGACCCTGCACTTCCGACAAACCAAATTAATCCTATGAATAGATTCTGAGCAGCAAATATTTCATGGAAAATTATATACTCCCTCTCTGTCCCTTTTTATAAGTCCCCTGCTAGAAGCTTTTTTTGTCCCAAAATATAAGTTCACTTTCTAAATCCAATGCATATTTATAAGTTGTTTCCAAAATTAGCCTTGAAAATGGTAGGGTAGTTAAGAAAGTGAATAGGAGGAGAGAGAGTGAGTGGGGGAAAGAGTATAGGGGTAAAAATATAATAACAATATAAAATTACACAAAATTTTGAACTCTAACTAACTTTCTTAATCTTGATGATATAGTTAAAAGGGACTTATAAAATGGGACAGAGGGAGTAATACATTATCAATGGAGTTTAGCCTAGACTACACATGCCGGGTTTTCGGGAATAGTTTTTAATTTTAAAAAGAAAATTAATAAAGAAATGAGATACATGTCAACTCCTAAACCCCTAACCAAAAAAAAAAAAAAACCTTCTTAACCCACTTGTAGATTCTATATTCTACAATTCTACAGTTGTATTGTATAATCATCCATATCTCATTTCTAAAGTCTTTCTAACAACTTTCATTATCATGCTTTTCTGCAACTGCTTACATGATGAGTGGCCACTTGGGAAGCTCTTATGTCCTTCTTTTATGTCAGCTTTGTTTCCATGACAGATAACGTTTCCCCATCGATCATAAACCTAAAAGATTAGACAAAAAAAAAACCCATTTTCACACTCATACTATCTCATTTATAGCTTTAAAAACTTGAAAGTAGGCATATAAGATTTGCAGTTGCGGAGAAGAACAGGGCTTACATCCTTTCCATCAGGAAAGCAACGCCAGAAGAAGTCTGGTCGTGGCCGACCAACAGCATTTTTAATGGCATCCGTAATCACAGCAGTAATCAATACAGCAAACAAGAGGCCTGCCCATGAACATCAAGATACATGTCATTAGATATATATACATATATATATATATATATATATATTCAAATATGTGTCTACTTTTTTTGCATTTTCCCTACCAAACCAAACCAAATAGTGTGATTACCTAAAACACTGTGGTGTAGATCATAGACATCTCTCCTCCTATGATAGACCAAAAGGAAGACACAGATTGGTAACAAAACAGAATACATCTGATCAAATCAAGCAGAGTGAAAAATGAAACACATTAAATCTTTTACAAAGCACAAAACAGAAACCAAACATATATACATAGTCATTAAGTCACACTTTAAAACTTACAGGAACAGACCAGATGGGAACAGTGTTGGATTTCATGGGATACTTGAGGTCAGTCATCATATCCTTTCCAACAAATCGGTAAAATGGATGGATCACAAATAGAGCAACTTCTATTACTGCAAGAAGCATCAAAATTATCCAATCATGCATGTGATCCTTTGCAACTTTGGCTCCATGTGTTTTGATGTAATGTCTTCCAATCTCAGCTTCCCTACTTCTCCTTGACTCTGCCTGTTTCTCCCGTTCTTGTCGCCGCTTCTGAATAATTATATGTGCAGAATAGAAATTAATATACTCAAAATCCAGTATTACACAAAAGTTTCAGCTTGATCTACTCAAATATTATTGTACAAAATTTATATAGTTATACTAAATCAAATTGTTTCCCTTAGTTGCATATATATATTTAAATCTCATTTTCCAAAGCTCAAGTCACTTTGAACTACCCATGTCTGCAAATCTGCAAAAGTTTCATACGTTTAATTCTATGTTCGGTGATTAAATATGTCCTGAGCCATAAATCATTGTTTTTAAAGTTACAAATTGGTAGGCATACCTTGATACCAAATAACTAGAAAACCTTTTAGTTAACTTGAAAAAGCTTGAATATGTTAATGCTTAATTAAGCAGACAAATAAATATTTATATAACCATTAATTCACCCATATCAATTTGTTCTAGAACAATAGCCAAAAAAAAAAAAAACAAAAAGGGTTCTAGAATTTAGAAAAGTCCATCTTTCATTACAAATATCTATTTTTGGTCAAAGAAAAGTCTGATAATTTTATTTTCCGTCATAAATTACTAAGATTTATATACCACTCTTGGTTCCATGCAGGACAGAGAAACTTCCTAACATTATTTTCCATTTATAGTTTTTGAAGCAAGAATTTTAATAAGTTAGAGTAATTTTAGTTTCTCCAATAAAAAGAAAATAACAAGAAATTAATAGAAAGAAAAAGAGGGGTTATCAATTACTATGATATTATTATTATGACTTAATAATGCATTGTTACTCAAATTTACAAATAAATAAATAGTATTTAAAATATCAATAATCAACCAAAGAAAAGAAACAAACCTGCAACATGTGCTGGAAATTCAGCAAAGAGAAAAGCGATCTCAATTTGGTCCAAGCCATGGGGTGACGAAAGAAACCCAGAAATTAAAAATATAATATGATCAAAGCAAGGAATTCCCTGGAAAAAGGAGTCAGAAAGTAAAAGGTGAAGAGAGGGGCATATCACATTGGAGAAGAAACTGCAAAACAAAGCAATGGAATTTTATATCCCCAACTTAAAAGCCAAAAAAGGCAAGACATAAACAAGACAAAAGGGTTAAATCAAAGCAAAAGAAAACTTACCGTATAATCTTACTAGAGTATGTATGAATATTTTCCTACAGAAACTTGTAAATGGGAAACAAGAGAGGTTTATTTTTTTGGCACCAACTAGAGAGGGGGTTTCAAAAGATATGAAATGGCGGGGACGGTTAAAAGAGGGG
>AWWV01012917.1:0-76167 GCA_001974805.1 Corchorus capsularis
ATTCTCGGCTCAAAGAGAGGTTTCTTGTTCACCCAGCTGCAAATCCTCGGGTATTTTTCACAGCGAGAATCATCAAACTCCCACTCTGAGTCGTAATTCTTATCCATGGTTTCCTTGTCTACGAACTCTGGAGCCAATTTGGGATAATGCTCCCAAATGAAAGATTGCAGCACAGGCACGTTCATGAAAGTATCAATTGTGTAGCGGCCCACACCTTGGAGCTCATCTTCATGAAAAGTGTCTAGATGATGATACAATGTCCCTAGAACCAAAGGGGCTAAAGGCACAGAATAGCCGTAGGAAATCTTCACAGCAAGAGTGGCAAGCTCAGGCATCAGTCTATTGTAAGGGTAGCCTCCGAAGACGAATCTACTCAGCCACACCAATATTAAGGCAGCTCTCCTAACTCTGAAGTCCTAATGGCTTCTAGCACTCTTGGCGTGGGCTATCCAGGCTGAATGCAAAGTGAAATGCTCGTCGTGCCATCTCTTCTTAGGGTAACGCTTGGACCTTGAAATCAACTCCGTCAAGGCAGTCAGGGTTTTAGTTTCCTGCGGCGTCAGATCAATAAAACAAGGATCGACATCCCCAGTAATAGGAAGCAAAGTAGCGGCGGCCACATCCTCGAGAGTCACAGTAATCTCGCCAAAGGCAGTAAGGAAGGTGTGATGACCCACATGCCACCTGCGGGCGAGGAAACCAATAAGCTCGGGATCGACAAAGAAAGAATAGCGCCGTGAGATTGATAGAGCATCAAAGACCCGGGCCTTCTTCATCAAAGCTCGAAAGCTTGAGTCTGACAACTCTTCAACAACCCACTTAGCCCAAAATTCATTATCCCGCAGGGTGTCGCAGGAAAAAGATGTAACTAATGGAGCGGCAGTAAAGTCACCCCTGCGGATCAGGGACCAAGACATCAAAGCAGCGTCTAAGAGTGCGGCAGGATCCTCGCCTCCTGCTGTAAATTCTTCAAGCAAATTATATTGGCCCTGTCTGACCGCAGCAGACCCCTTAGTATCAACTTTGTTGAACTCCAAGAGGGTATCATCAACTTCAACCCAAGCATCATACAAGGGGCAAGGGATTTCCCCAGCCTTCTGTAACCTTCTTTCTCGTTGGGAAGCAGCGGCTAGAAGAAAAGAAGCCAAGCAAAACCCAAAGGAAGATTAGGGTTCCAAATAATCAATGGCGGTGCAAACTCAGCAAAAGTAAGAAGGAGAAGAATAGCAGAAACAAGAGAAGCCATACCCATTGTGGGCCGTGAACTCGAAGAATGACGGCAAAGGGAAAGTTCAAGATTCGAAGTGACGCCTGCAAACATGAAAAGGCAACAGTGAAACCCCTCTCCAAAGGGTTGATGAAGGCAAAAAAGAAAAGGGAACCTTGAAGAAGAAGAAGAAATCGAACCTGTTGGAAGAAGCAGATCTCACCGAAGATCGCAACAGGGTTTGATGAAAGAAGATTGAGCACTGTGAAAAGAAGAAAGGGTTTGTAGGAGAAGGAGAACGAAAGCTTTCTGTCTTTCTCTCCAAAGAGGTTCAGAGACAAAAGAAAATGAAGGCAATTGATGGGAGAGACACAATAAATAATAATAAAGGAGGCCCGCCAATCCAGGGTCGATAGAAAATGGAGAAGCGCCATTAAAGATGTCTGCCCAGCAAGCTTGTCCAAAAAAGAAGTCTTTCCCAAAAGGGATCTCTTTGCACATTATGAAAGTCCATGGGGAAAGCGCCTTTCAAAAAATCATTCCAAATTGAAGGTGCGGGACTCAAAATGCAGAACCGAAAAGACCTCTCCATCAAAGGTCACATGCAAGGGAGACCTATGCCAAGAGGTATCAAGCAGCTTATTACCCAACGGACGCTGCAGGTACCCGCCTAATTCAAAAGTCATGACCCCACAGAAGGGATGCAGCGGTTCGGGTCGGATCTTGGCCCATGAAGGATTTGAGATTCAAGTTCTGCCGCAACAATGAACTCTCACTCAAAGGGGGCTAAATGTTAGGGGCCAAAATTGGGAGGGCCCAAATCCATAAAGCCTCCTCAAACACACTCAAAGGTTAGGCCAATTCTCATTTCACTCACACATATATCTCTTTGGCCTAACCAAACACACACACAAATATTGGGTAAATGGGCCCATAAATATTTCACACACACAAAAACCCATTACTCTTACCCAATAATTAAGGTCCTCAAACACAAGGGGGTTCATCCCTAAACACAGAGGCAATTCTATATTAAAGTCCTCAAACACAAGGGTATTCATCCCTAAACACAGAGGCACCTCTCTCAAAAAGTCCTCAAACACAAGGGTATTCATCCCTAAACACAGAGGCATTTACATCAAAGTCCTCAAGCACAAGGGCATCCACATTAAAGTCCCTAAACACAGAGGCATCTATACTAAAGTCCCCAAACACATATAACACAGGGGCAATCTTCTTCTCTACATGACAAATGTCCTAAATATTTAATGGGTCTTGTCAAATATTTCATTATTTATGGCTAAAGCCCATGTCACAATACACATCACACATGGGGGCTTGCCTTTCAAAGTCCACCATTCGGCCCAACAAAACAGGCCCAAAACATTGGGGCCTTGCCAACTAATCTCACAAACAAGAGCATGGAGACAAAAGGCACAAAACTCAATTCCCTGCTGCAGCATGTCAGTTTCCTGCTGAGGAAAGCATCTAAGGGGAGCCTTCTACTTAATTTCAAATTCCTCTATATTTAACCATTTATGGCAGGGATTAAGTGCTGATTACTCTCCATCGCAGGTCTAAGGGCTACAGTGGACCAAACCCACTGCGGGAAACACATTGGGAGTCGCGGCTTGGAAGGCAAAAGAGGAAGGAAGCTCCTCCAATTACCTTCTTTGAGAGGAGCAACCATGCTTGGAGGTTGCGCCTTTAACACAAATGGGGTAATTGGTTAGGGTGCAGAAAGTGGAATCAAAAGGCAAAGCAAATTTGACTTTTGGAGGAAAACCTCGGCAAACCTAATGAGATGTTGCCATCGACGACAACGACATATGAATACAAAGAGAGGAGATTGGTTTCAAGACTAAAAGAGGCCATCGTTGCTTTCCTCAAACTAGAAGATTCTTCACCTTGGATCTAAGGCCTAAACACTGCATCAATCAAAAAGCAAGAGCCTTAGAGACCATCGGACAAAGCTTTCGACCAGTCCGAAGAGGAGCTATAAAAAGGGGGAATTAACGGCAAAAATGGCAGCTAACACGATATGCACATGAACATCCATCATCTTCATCAAGAGTCTCCAAGAACCCTAAAATTTCTGCTCAACACAACAAGGAAATCAGTCTTCATCTTCTCCAAATCAGTGTTTTCCTCCACTGTCAAAATCTTGTATTTCGATTTCATTGTTCTCAAATGTTTCTTTCTTCTTTCTCCCAAATCACACACCCAATCTGTTTCCCATAAGTCCTTAATCAATAAAGAAGTCTCAGATTCATTTTCTTGCAAAGCTGTACACTTTCTGGGTTTCTGGTTCTTCTTTTTCATCTTCCTCAGTTCATCTTCTATTTTAACCATTTCCTGCGGCGGGAATTGTTCTTTGAATAGCAACCAGCGCTTCACGCTTTTAAATTTTGTCTTAGCCTTGACATTTAACCCAATATCTCTTCTGGGATATTTGGGCTTGGGCCCAAACCCATTAAGAGCCGACCCAGGCCTGCTTTCACACAAAAAAGGCTCATACAACCTCAGCCATATCTAAAACATCTTTGCCAACTATATGCCAATACTTCTGATAAAAACAGAGGTTCATGCCATCTGGATCAGGGGATTTGCTTGGATTCATTTGGAAGGCAGCCCAACGAATTTCTTCCTCAGTAAACTCCTTATCAAGTATGGCTCCCATCTCCGGAGTAATTCTGCGATTAATTAGCCTGGTAATAGCCTGTATCTTCTGAAAAGAAGGGTTATCTAAAGAAAAAATTGAATTATAATAATCCCAAATTACCCTTGTAATATCTTCTTGATCCGTATATATTGTCCCCAAATCATCAGCAATGTTGGATATAAAGTTTCTGCGCTTTCTTTGGGATGCCACTGCATGAAAGTATTTTGTATTGCGGTCTCCATCTTTCAACCACAAACTTTTTGATCTTTATCTCTACATGGTCTCTTCTTGTTTATACAGCAAGTTAAGATCCTTTTGATGTTGCTGTAGTGAAGAAAGTCCTCTCCCTATTGTCCTTTCAAAAAAGAAGCATCAAAAGCCTTTTTTTTCCTAATTGATCTGTGTTCTCACTTTACCAAAAACATCACGATCCCAAGAATGGAGTGCTTTGCTGCAGTTTTCAATCCTTTCTCTAACATTCGCTGAAGAGGGTTCAGACCAACTACGATTAATAACTTCCTCAATCCCATCATGGAGTGTCCACATATTTTCGAATCTGAATTGTTTCCTTCCATGAAATTGTTGATTTGGAATGTTAGAGGCATGCAATAACAATGGCAAATGGTCAGATATAGAGCTTAAGATGTGTTCTTCAAAGGAGAAGCTAAATCTATGCAACCAATCCGAAGTAGCAAGACATCTATCAAGTCGCTCAAATACTCATTCCCCATTAATAACTCGACTCCAAGTCATCTTTGGTCCTTTCACCCAAATCAGTTGAAAACCACAATCTTGGATGTTATCATTGAAAGCATCCATTTGAGCTTGAGGCCTTAATGCACCACCCAATTTATCAGATTGACAAGTGGTTTCATTAAAATCACCGCCACACAACCAAGGAAGATGTGAGCGGGATTTCAAAGACTTAAGCAACCGCCAAGATTCCCTTCTATTGTTGACTACTGGAGCTCCATAAAATCCAGTAAATCACCATGGATCATTGATCGGTCGTCAGCAATCATAAAAATAATTATCCCAACAATTACTAACTAAACTAGCTAGGGCAAGTAGGGGTCGATCCCACAGAGAGAACGGCTCTTCCTTTTCTCAAACAAAACAAATTAATAAAGAGAATTTAAAGAAGAATTAAAATTAAATCTAACTAAAAGTAAATTAACTAAGAAAACAATCAAGAAAATTAAAAAAAATAATTAATCAAAAAGCAGTGAATATTATGAGAAAATCAATTAAATAGAAACCTCCAACATAGAATTAATATCCCTCTTGACAACAATAACATGGATCATTGATATCTAAAGATTATGAGAACCTTGAATAGCCTGTCGGACTTAACCTAAATTACCTTAATTAGATTAGATTACCGATTAAAGTCAATCTATCCCTTTTACTCTTTCAGCAATCAATTACTTTCTTAGGGCTTAGAGATCACTTAGGAATAAAGCATGAAGAACAAGTAATTTAATAACAAGCACAATGAGAAATTTCTCGCCCATTGATTCTTTTCTCTCTTGGACGGAGGATTAATTCACATCCAATTGCTACATAAAATTAAGCTGGAGTGATTAATTCACAACTTAATCTAGCCAATGCTAACTCAATCTATCATGAAAGTGTCGACCCAGTCAATCAAAACAAGCAACATAGAATTCATACAGAGATCCAAGAAATACTCAAATAAATTCTCATATAAAAGCACAAAATCTCACCATGGAATTAGTCAAGAGATCAATTAAATTCTACATTGGAGAAAAGAAAGGCATTACTCACTCATAAATTGAATGAGCATCCACAAATAAGAAGAAAAGAACTTATCTATGGATGAGGAAAAGAAGGGGGCGGCGGCTCCTAGGGGTTTTCTCCTCCAAATCTTCAACTAAAAATATATCTTATGAGAATAAAAATTACATCTAAAATCTAGACCTAAGGTGGCTATTTATAGTGGAGGAACAAGGGTAGGGCGGTTTAGGGCTGACTTAGACTCCAAGTTGGATTAGATGTCATCCTAGAGTAGAATCCAAGTTAAAATAGGATTCTGGAATTTTCTGGATTTCTGCAGAAGCTTCACCGGTATATTCGTGCTTGAAAACAGTAGAATTGGGCTTCGGTCTTCAAAAGAAAGTTGTAGAGCTCGGAGTTAGCTTTCCAACGGCTACTCATGGGCTTAAAACGGATATATGAGCAGAAAGTTATGACCTTTCTACCGAGACTGCGCTGAAATTGGGCTTATATCGCAAATCTACGGGATTAATGCGAGATTTGGATATTCTTTTGGATATTAGGCCTACAAATTGGGATTTTAACTCCAATTATAGGTTTATATGGGCTGAATATATTCCCAAATAAATAATCCAAAAATCCTTAGCTTCAGGGCTTCTTCTGGGCTTGACTTCAATCCTTCGCAATTTTAACTCCAATCTTCAATTCTTGCTCCTTGAAATAATTCTTCAATGATCTTCAAATCTTCAAATTATCTTCAAGAAATCTTCAAAGACGAACTTTGCATCTCCAAATCTATATTCAAAATTACTTTGCTAATATCTGTGTAAAAAGTAATCAAAATAGCTCCAAAAGTAGTGAAAATAAGCAAATTCTCAATTTCACATCTCATAAAGACTAAAAACACAAATACTTAGAAAATAAGGTATAAATGCATATAAAAGTGGTATAAAGTATAGAAAAATAGCCATAAAAATATGCATAATTTGAGCTCGATCAATCATTGATGCGCCAAGGGCTTATCATGGACATGAAGAACACAATGGAGATCATGGAAGGGATGATCAAGGGTTGCAAGGAAGCTTGGACAAGCTTAAAGGAGAGGATTGAATCGCAAAGTCTCATGGAGATGCCAATGGAATCGCAAAGCCTCATGGAGATGCCATTAAGATGTCATTTGATCCTTTGAAGATGCCTTTAGGTCCGATGACAAGACCAAGAGCTAAGAAGCTCAAAGATGCATTAACAAGCTTTGTTCGAACTCATCTTGAAGGTTTGAAGTCCATTGAAGATCAATTGGGAAGCATTGAAGTCGACATGAGCAAGAATATTCCCAACGATTCCAAGCTATGCACCTTACTTGAAATCGTTGAGCCCTAATGCTTACATTGTGTAATTCGGCTATATGGGCCTTAATTCTATCTTAGATTAGTTAATTATGTAGTTTAGACCTTGTTTAGGGTTGGGCCTTGTCTAATCAAGTCCAATCCTTAGCTATTTTTCCTATTGGTTGTATTTTAGGATAGTTTCTAGAAGTATCTATGTGTAAACCGCCCTAGACCCTTGCATTGAATTCCAAGGTCGGTTTAAGGGGGTTATTGCGTTATCTTGGTGCCTATATAAGGCCACCTTTAACTCTTGTAAACATAAGTTAAGTTGATTAATAAAGTTGAGGTTTTATTCCCAATTGATTATCTTGGCGTCATTGTTCTAGTTTGAGCAAACTTAGGGTTCTTCAATCTTGTAGAGTCCTAGCAAACAATTAGGTCTTGTGAGCTTAATTGTTTGTGAATCTTGTGATCTTAGGTGTTCAATTGTAGGTCAAATTGAAGACTTAGGGCGACGAACGAAGGGATTAAGCTTTGTGAAGATTATTGATCTACTCATCAAGGTGTGGAGGAAATTCAAGTCGACTTTGATAGCTATTCAAGGATAGATTTGAATCTAAAGCAACTAGATTCGTATAAATTGGTAATTAGAGCATAGGTTGTCTTCTTCAATCAGTAAATCTATCCTTCTATTCATCATTCATCAAGTTTTCGTCCATCAAAGTTCATCTAGTTCATATCGTACCATAGCTTGAAAAATAAAAAATTCAGAAACTTCAAAAATTCATTGTGGATTCATCTTAACTCTGTTTGCTTTGAAATTTCAGATTTGAGGTCCGTATAACTAGTAGTTATATCGAAAAATATAAAAAAAAAATAAAAAAATTTCGACCAGAAACTTGTGATTTTTGTTATGGATTCGTTTGAGCTCGGAAAGCTTTGAAATTTGAGATTTAGACTTCCTTTAGTGTGATATTTATGCGAAAAATACTGAAAAAAATATAAAAAAAATCTGTGGTGTTATCGACCTTTTGCAGATTCTAGGGTTTTGTTTTGGGAATTTGGGGATTAGGGTTTATATTGTGCAATTGATTCAATTTGTTGCAATTAATCCTAATTGAGTGTTTGATTGAGTATCTTGGGTTGCTTTTGCTGTGAATTGAAGTTTAATTTGAAGAATTTCAGGTTGAAACCCTATTGGAGACAAGTAGTACAAAATTGCATCTAAGTGGTACTAGGGTTTTTAACTAATCGATTTGGTTGATTTGTGTTGTTTGATTGAGTTTTTGTGCAGCAACTTTGGAGAAGGATTTCGACATAAAGAGCCTGCATAAGTGGTTTTGTTTGGATTGAGATCACTTTCCTTAGATTCACAAAAAATTTGCTACTAATTGTTTGTTCCTCATGTAGGTCACGAGAAGAAAGGAGTTCTCTAACGAGTTGCTCTTATTAGGCCTATTGAAGCTAGAAAAAAGGCATAATCTTGTGAGATAATTAAGAGAGTAGTGGACCGCCAATCCATAGGTTAAGTGCAAACACGAGAGCACAAAGGTATACACACACTCACTTGTGAGAATTTTTACTACTAATCTTTGTTCATTGTGTAGGTACAATGGGAGACAAATCACAAGAGGGAAATCAAGCTGATTTGGCTACTATGTTGCAAACCCTAATGCAACGCATGGATGCCATGAATACTAGATTTGATGCTTTGGCTAATGATGTCCAACAAGTAAGAGAAGGACAAAATCAACAAGCTCAACCTCCTCAACAAAGAGCCAATGCCGCAAACAATGAAAGAGTTCAACTTCCACCACCGAGGCAAATTGCTAGAGTGGATCCAATGGAGAGATTGAGACAACAAGAGCTTGGAGGTCAAGCTTATAATGAGAACTTGCGGCCTAGGAGGGGAATTGAAAGAGATGAGCCAAAGGACAACATCAAGTACAAAATACCTAAATTCAATGGGAGAGGGTCACCATTGGATTACTTGGAGTGGGAGTCAAAGTTGGACATGTACTTTGAATATCACCCCTTTGTTGAACCTAAGAAGGTACAAATTGCTATCCTTGAGTTTGTGGAGAATGCTTTAAATTGGTGGAATCAATTGGTGCAATCAAGGAGGAGGAATTTGGAGCGACCTATTGACACTTGGGTGGATTTGAAGAGTATCATGAGAAAGAGATTTGTGCCAAGCTTTTACATCAGTTCTCTTTACCAAAGCTTGCAATCTTTGAGGCAAGGATCAAAGAGTGTTGATGAGTACTATTCAGGGATAATGTTGTTGATGTCTAGGGCCGAGGTTGATGAAGCTCCACAAGCCACCATGGCTAGGTTTATGGTGGGTTTGAATAGAGATATACATGACATAGTGGAGATGCAACAACACTACGATGTTGAGGAATTGCTTCAACATGCCTTGAAGGCTGAGAGTCAAGTCAAAAGGTTTGGTGCTAAGAAGAGCTTTGCATCATCAACAAGCTCATGGAAAACTCCAATTAAGAAAGATGAGAAAACTTTCAACAAGGAGAAGGAGGTGGCGCAAAAGGGGATAATCCCTAAATCTGATTCTAAGTCTTCATCAAGTTCTTCTTCTAAGTCTCATGTTAAGTGCTTTAAGTGTCAAGGATATGGACACTATGCTAAGGATTGCGTTAACAAGAAGGTTATGTATCTTAATGAGCATGATGAGATTGTGAGTGAAGATGAAGAATTTGCCCTAGGATCTAGTGGTGATGGAGATGATGAGGGGGGATTTGCGCATGATGATGAGGATGATGATGATGGTGCTACACCTACACTTTTAAGTTTAGTTGCAAAGAGAACTTTAAGTGCCTATGTTAAAGATGATGTGCACAATCAAAGGGAGAATTTGTTCCATACTAGGATGCATGCGTGTGGAAAGCCTAGTAGTGTGATCATTGATGGAGGAAGTTGCACAAACATAGCTAGTGTGTACTTAGTGAAGGAGATGTCGTTGCCCACTACCAAACACCCTAAACCCTATAGTTTAGGATGGTTCAATGATAGAGAGGAGATTAAGGTTAACAAACAAGTTTTAGTCTCTCTTTCTTTGGACAGGTACAAGGATGAGGTGCTATGTGACGTTCTTCCAATGCAAGCATGCCATGTCTTACTTGGTCGACCATGGCAATATGACAACAAGGTCCATCATGATGGTGAGACAAATAAGTATTCTTTTGTTTGTGGTAAGCATTCTATTACTTTGATTCCTTTATCACCTCAAGAAGCTTTAAAGGATCTGTTTTGAAAATGAAAGAGGAATTTGCTAGCATGGAATCTAAATATAGGGCTAAAGAAAAGGAAAAACATACTAATTCTATTGTTAATTGCGATGAGAATAGGGCTATTTTGATTGATAAGAAAGCTAGCTCTAAGAAAGTTGTTAAGGAGTGTATTTTAGCTACAAAGAGTGAGATTAAGAGTGCTTTGAATGACAATTCTATTTTGATCTTGCTTTTGCTTAAAAATACACTTGTTACTACTAACAACTTGGAAAAAGATCTTTCAAGCAACATTGTTTCTGTTTTGAGTGATTATGTAGATGTGTTTCCTGAGGAAATTCCTAGTGGATTGCCACCAATTAGAGGGATTGAACATCAAATTGACTTCATCCCTTGGGCGCAAATACCTAATAAGCCAGCTTATAAGACAAATCCTGAACACACAAAGGAGTTGGAGAAGCAAGTTGGAGAGTTACTTCAAAAGGGTTTTGTGCGTGAAAGCCTTTCTCCATGTGAAGTTCCTGTTTTGCTTGTTCCTAAGAAGGATGGAACTTGAAGAATGTGTGTTGATTGTAGGGCAATAAACAACATAACGGTAAAGTATCGTTACCCTATTCCTAGATTAGATAATATGCTCGATGAATTGCATGGTGCTTGTTTATTTTCAAAGATTGATCTTAAGAGTGGATATCATCAAATTCGCATGAAAGAGGGTGATGAATGGAAAACTGCCTTTAAAACTAAGCTAGGGTTATATGAATGGTTAGTTATGCCTTTTGGATTGACTAATGCACCTAGTACTTTTATGAGGCTAATGAATCATGTTTTGAGAGTTTATATTGGCAAGTTTGTTGTTTATTTTAATGATATACTTGTGTATAGCCGAAACCTAGAGGATCATATTGAGCACTTGCATTGTGTGTTAGATGTACTTAGGGTTGAAAAGTTGTATGCTAACCTTAAGAGTTGCACTTTTTGCACAAACAAGCTTGTTTTTCTTGGTTCTGTTGTCTCTGCGCAAAGTATAGAAGTTGATGAGGAGAAGATCAAAGCCATCAAAGATTGGCCAATTCCCACCAATGTTGGTCAAGTGAGGTCTTTTCATGGCTTAGCCAGATTCTATGGGAGGTTTGTTAAAGATTTTAGCACCTTAGCCGTGTTGGTCCACTTAGATGTGCTAGAGGGGGTGAATAGCACTTTATCAAAATTTTAAGTTCACTGAAAAGCATTAAAGGCACTACTTCATAGTATATTAAAGTCACCAGTGCAAAGCAGATAAATAAATAATAACTGAAAGCATGGGAAAATAAAAGGGAAATAATAAAGACGTTAACAGCTGAATAGCGGAAAAGTAAAGAGTTTGAGAGAAGATAAAACTGGAACGGTGAAGGCGATGATGGAAGGTTGGAGACACGTCGATTTATAGAGGTTCGACCTTTCACACCTACGTCCTCTACCTTTGATACCCCACCAAGGATTTTCAAATCCACTGAACAGTGAAGTTAACCAGGCCTTCTCAAAACCTATTACAATCCCAAAGCTTCAAACCCAAAGCTTTGACACCGAGTGCAAACCCACACTCAATACAATCCCAAGTGCAAACCCACACTTGTAAAAACAAAATAAACAAGTATCAAAGTGTAAAAATGATCTCAACATATCGAAATACATCCAATTACGCCTAAAACAGTCTAAAGATGTAAACCTTAAGCGCTAATACAAGTTTCCAAGCTAACAAGAATAAACGAAAATAAGAACAAGACTTGGATGGTAGGGATTTTGAAATTCTGGAGAGAGAAAATGATCTGATCTTCAACTGTGCTTCAAAACTTGAACTCAAACGGTTAGATTTGTGTATTTATCCTTCTCTCTAGCAAACTAGCAGTTTGGTTTGAAATTCAAACCATTTTCCCGTTTTTCTTGTCTTTTAGTTGCGCCAGCTGTTGACAGCTTTAGCGCGTCCGTACGACGTTGATCACTTCAGCGTGTCCGTATTGTTTGTCCCGTAGCTGCTAGTTGCCTTTGATTCCAAATCGTTGATCCCATTAATGTCTTCGAGTTTTCTTCCTATTTCAGAATTTGTTCTTGACTTGATGATTCTTCACACATGTTGTCTTGATTGCACTGTCTCAAAACTGATTTCTGTTTTCTGAATTCGCTGCCTTTGTCTTCAAATAATTCTTCCTTGAAGTTCGTATGAGCTCCAAGCATCGGAGTCTCTGTGGCATTCTTCTACTTTAGTGTCTTCAATGCAGTACCTTTTTTAAGGATCTACAATGCTACAACCTTTCTCTATTGAAGGCTTTACTGCACACTAAGTGGATATGTTAGCTTACATAATTGAGCTCATTTTGTTATCATAAAAAACAACAGGGTTCAAGAAGCCGCCCCTATTACAAGTGTGATGAAGAAGAATTTACCATTCAAGTGGGGAAAAGAACAACAAGAAGCATTTGAGACCTTGAAGGAAAACTAACTAATGCTCCTTTGCTTGTTTTACCTAACTTTAACAATACTTTTGAGATTGAATGTGATGCATCAGGGGTTGGAATTGGAGCTGTTTTAATGCAAGGTGGGAAGCCCGTAGCATACAAAGAGTTGTATGCTCTTGTTAGAGCATTACAAACATGGCAACACTACCTTTGGCCTAAAGAGTTTGTGATACACACCGATCATGAAAGCTTGAAGTACTTGAGAGGCCAACAAAAGTTGAACAAGCGACATGCTAAGTGGAGTGAGTTCATTGAGAGTTTTCCTTATGTGGTGCGCTACAAACAAGGTAAGGAGAATGTTGTAGCCGATGCTTTATCAAGGAGGTATGTCTTACTTTCCATACTTGATTCTAAGTTTTTGGATTTGAGTTTATTAAGGAATTGTATGCTAGTGATGTTTACTTTGGTTAAATCTTTAAAGCATGTGAAAATTCTGGATTTGGAAAGTACTATAAGCATGATGAATTTTTGTTTAAAGAATCTAGATTGTGTGTGCATTCTTGCTCTTTGCGCATTATGCTTGTGAGGGAATCGCATGAAGGGGGTTTAATGGGTCACTTTGGTTTTGATAGAATATATGAGTTATTACATGAACACTTCTTTTGGCCTAAGATGCGGCACGATGTAGGAAAGTATGTTGCTAGTTGCATTGTTTGTTTGCAAGCTAAATCTACATCTAAGCCTCATGGATTGTATACTCCTTTGCCTATTCCTCATGAACCATGGACTCATATTAGCATGGATTTTGTGTTAGGTTTACCTCGTTCTAAGAGAGGTAAAGATTCTATCTTTGTGGTTGTTAATAGGTTTTCTAAGATGGCACACTTCATTGCATGCACTAAAACGGATGATGCCATTAATGTAGCTAATTTGTTCTTTAAAGAGATTGTTAGACTACATGGAATGCCTAGGACAATTGTTAGTGATAGAGATGCTAAGTTCTTAAGTCACTTTTGGAGAACTTTATGGGCTAAGTTAGGAACTAAGTTGTTATTTTCAACTACTTGTCATCCTCAAACCGATGGCCAAACTGAAGTTGTTAATAGGACTTTGTTAACCTTGCTTAGGGCATTAATTAAGAAGAATTTAAGAACTTGGGAGGATTGTCTACCTCATGTTGAGTTTGCATACAATAGAAGCATACATAGCACTACTGGATATTCACCTTTTGAAACTGTGTATGGCTTTAATCCTTTAACCCCATTGGATTTGTTGAGTTTACCTTTGAGTGTGCAAGTCGACATGGATGGATAAAGGAAGGCCGATTTTGTTAAGGATCTTCACGCTAGGGTTCGAGCACAAATTGAGTAGAAAACACAACACTACATGAAGGTTGCTAACAAAGAGCGCAAAGAGATCATCTTTGAACCTGGTGATTGGGTTTGGTTGCATCTAAGGAAGGAGAGGTTCCCTGAAAAGAGAAAGTCTAAGATCTTACCTCATGGAGATGGTCCATTCCAAGTCTTGGAGAGGATCAACAACAATGCCTACAAGCTAGATCTTCCTAGTGAATATGGCAATGTAAGTGCTACTTTTAATGTTTCAGACTTATCCTTGTTTGATAGTGATGCAGATTTGAGGACAAATGCTTTTCAAAGGAGAGGGGATGACGCGCCAAGGGTTTATCATGGACATGAAGAATACAATGGAGATCATGGAAGGGATGATCAAGGGTTGCAAGGAAGCGTGGACAAGCTTAAAGGAGAGGATGGAATCGCAAAGTCTCATGGAGATGCCAATGGAATCACAAAGCCTCATAGAGATGCCATTAAGATGCCTTTAGGTCCGATGACAAGAGCAAGAACTAAGAAGTTCAAAGCTGCATTAATAAGCTTTGTTCGAACTCATCTTGAAGGTTTGAAGTCCATTGAAGATCAATTGGGAAGCATTGAAGCCGACATGAGCAAGAATATTCCCAACGATTCCAAGCTACACACCTTACTTGAAATCGTTGAGCCCTAATGCTTACATTGTGTAATTTGGCCATATGGGTCTTAATTCTATCTTAGATTAGTTAATCATGTAGTTTAGACCTTGTTTAGGGTTAGGCCTTGTCTAATTAAGTCCAATCCTTAGCTATTTTCCTATTGGTTGTATTTTAGGATAGTTTCTAGAAGTATCTATGTGTAAACCGCCCTAGACCGTTGCATTGAATGCCAAGGTCGGTTTAAGGGGGTTATTGAGTTATCTTGGTGCCTATATAAGGCCACCTTGAGCTCTTGTAAACATAAGTTGAGTTGATTAATAAAGTTGAGGTTTTATTCTCAATTGATTATCTTTGCTTCATTGTTCTAGTTTGAGCAAACTTAGGGTTCTTCAATCTTGTAGAGTCCTAGCAAACAATTAGGTCTTGTGAGCTTAATTGTTTGTGAATCTTGTGATCTTAGGTGTTCAATTGCAGGTCAAATTGAAGACTTAGGGCGACGAACGAAGGGATTAAACTTTGTGAAGATTATTGATCTACTCATCAAGGTGTGGAGGAAATTCAAGTCGACTTTGATAGCTATTCAAGGGTAGATTTCAATCTAAAGCAATTAGATTCGTATCAATCATGTCCTTGATTAGTCACCTCACCATCAATATTATTTGTAGAATAAGAAAGTAAATTAATACTAACATTAGAAGACCAAAGAAGAGCCAAGCCTCCTGACCGTCCGATACAATTAACATTGAAGTAGTGGTCAAATCCCAACCTCGCTCTGATCAAATCCATCTCACTCGAATTCCTCTTTGTCCCCGATAAAAGTACAATATTAGGACTATAGTTTCTGATAAATCCAGTCAGTATATGAACTGAACGGGGTGTCCCATGTCCTCGACAGTTCCAGATTAAGTGATTCAATGGGCTTGGCGAGGAGGGCTAGTTAATCCCCCACTGATCGAGCCAAAATTAACCCTATTTTTATGATCATTTTCCTATGCTTTTTACTATTTTTATGTGCAATTTAACCTTATTTTATAAGTATTTGTGTGTTTAGATCTTGAAGAGAAGAAAAGTGGAAATTTGTTGTTTTTCACTCTTTTTGGAGCTATTTTGATGACTTTTTACTCAAATATGGACTTAGCAATTTAGAGTGAAGATTTTGAGATTCGAAGTTCATGATTGAAGATTTATTGAAGATAATTTGGAGAATTGAGGACTATTGAAGAATTATCTCAAGAAGCAAGAATTGAAGATTGGAGCTTTAATTGCGAAGGATTGAAGACAAGCCCTGAAGAAGCCCGGATGTTCTGGAATTTTGGAACAATTAGAGTTAAAATCCCAATTTGTGCCGCATATATCCAAGGAAATATCCAATTCCCGCAATTTCCCGATACTAGTCCTAATTGGATTAGGATTCAGTGCAGTCTCGGTAAAAAGGCCATAACGTTCTGCTCATATGTCCTTTTTAGGCCCGTGAGTAACCGTTGGAGATCTAATTCCGAGATCTACAACTTCTCTTTGAAGTCCAAAGCCCAGTTCTGCCTTCTTCAAGCCCGAAATTGCTGTCGAAGTTGCTATGCGATTTCAGAATTTTCTAGAGTCCTATTTTCACTTGGATTTTGACTCTATGAAGACTTTTAAGCCAACTTGGAGACCAAGTCAGCCTTTAAACCGTCCTAGATCTTTCCTAAATCTATATGGAGTCTAATTAGTGCACTATAAATAGCCACCTTATGTAACCCTAGAGGATATCTCTACACACAATTTCTTTTCTTCTATTTTTCAATAGTTTTTCCTAAGGGTGTCGACACCCCTTCTTCAAGAAGAGGGGTGCGATATCCCTTGCTTGATCAAGGGAGGATTCCAACCTTCAAGTCTTGTGAGTTTTCTTATGTCTCTCATGGATTTTCCTAAATCCATGAGTAGCTAAATTCTTAATACTTCTTATCCTTTGGTGATTTCAATCAATTGATTATGATGAGATTTATGTGCTTATAATTTGATATTTGTTCTTGATAGATAGTAAGCTAATCTCTGTTTTATTTTATGATCTTGGTTCTTATTGATTTATTCGGCCGGTAAAGAGATAATTTCATAGATCTATAGTTAAATCAAACTTAGGGTTGACGCTCAGGTTTGATTGTGAGGTAACAAATTGAGGAAGTTGGAAGACAACTCAATGAGAGAAGCTTACCATTGACCGATTTATTTGCTTGATGTCTGGTTTTACTTGTTAAACATGTGTGAAAAAGATAATTGTTCTTAATGCTTTATTTCTTGGTAAATCAATAAGTCTGGAAGGGTAATTGATGCGTTAAGAAATAAAAGGGATTTTATAAGCCTTGATCAGAATATTATCTAATATACATGCTAGTTCTTTAGGCCAGTTATCATCAAGAATTAAACATTAAATTCTTCTTTTTAATCAAGGATCCATAGTTAATTTGATTGAATTCTACCATTGGAGAAGAAGTTTGCCTTTTAATTATTGTTTGCTTTATTAATTGTCATAGATTTAGATTTAATTTACTTTCTTTTGTTTTTAGTTTAATTGCTTTCTTTTAATTGATAATTCTTAATCCCCTGGTTTCTGTTTTAAGACTAAATTCTAGAAAAGATTTTTTCTTTGGAATAAGTCTATTCCCCTTCTCTGTGGGATACGACCCCTGCTTGCCTTATCTACTTAGTTAGGTTTTTGTGGGGATTATTTTTTATGATTGCTGACGACCGATCACCCACTCACCTGATCATCAGAAGAACAGTTTGAAACCTCCATAATAGCCACATCACGATGACGTTTGGTAGTAAAAGCAGATGAAACAGTTTCATTGCCTATTTCCCAATTATTTTTTTGTTACCAGAAATAGCATTCTGAGATCCTCCTGGCTTAGTCGATTTCGAGGGACACCGAGCAGTCCTTTTCCAATAGGGAGTCTTCTTAAAATTAGAGAGTTTGTCATTAGGAATAGATCCAAAGACAAAAGGACACTCTGCAGATTTAGTATTGAGGCCAGCATTACTTGCAATTTGATTAACAGGCTGTCTTGTTTCCACTTCTGCTTCATCCGAGTTTAATTTCTGCACCACTAAAACATGAGTTATATCTACCATATTGCTTGTCAATTCTTTGGTTAATGGTGCATCATTGAAAAGATCTAAGTTAATAGGATTGTTAACCACCACATTAGTAGAGGGGCGACAATCAGAAATTCACTTTTGTTCAGGAACTATCTTCGATGATTCTCCAATCTGACCCACAATAGCATTTGATGAAGCACAAATATCAGAATTATCAGCACCGTACCCACTTGAGCCATATTAAGTTGAAAACCAGACAAACCCCTATTCAAATGTTCTCTTCCTTGCCCTGCCGAATTGCATCTGTGATGGGAAACATAGAGTGAAGGACTGTCAAATGATGTCAGTGAAGATTTAGGAGTTTCTGCCCGAAGCCATGGGTCATATCCTCTAGTGATTGTACCAGTGTTTCGCTTCATGGTAAATGCAATCTCACATTCACTTTCTTGGTGATTTAGGCAACCGCACACATAACAGAAATCAGGCAATTTTTCATATTTGAAAGCCACAAGTCGGACTCGATGGTCTGGAATTTCAACCTTTGTTCCTCTTTTGAGAGATCGAGTAACATTCAGTTTTATTCGAACACGCAGACATCTGCCCCAAGCCATCTTGTCATCAGAAAGATCCATTTCTTCAATAATTCCAACCTATTTGCCAATTGCAAATCCAATATTCGCAGACATATAAGCTATTGGTAATCCATGGATTTATACCCAAAACGAGCACCAATCAAGAGAAGAAAAAAACAGTTTTTAGGATAACTTGCATAACGCAAGAGAAAACGCTCTCACAAAGGAGTCCTCCACACTTAATTTTATATTTAATCAATTAAGAACTTGATTATTATAAATAAAATGAAAATATATAAAAGAGAATGTTAGATTTTACATTTAATAAAATATTATTTATGCAGATCTCTGATCATAAGCCAGATACCTAAGCTTCATATCCTCATACTTCGAATGTCCATCAATAATCAACTTACGAAGATTATCAATTCGTAATCCTAATAAAGACCTTCGTCAAAAGAAAAGACAAAATATCTCCAATGCTTGTAACAACATTCTTAATAAAAAAAACTATATTATTATAGGTCGATCAAAAAGTTTTCAAAGAAAAGTAGACATATATATGATATATATATATATATATATATATATATATATATGGTTATTCATCCTTAAACTACATGAAGTCAGTCTGCCATCTCATAAACATAGTGGAATAAACTCAAAGTTAAGTATGTCTCAAACACACCATGTTAGAAGAGCCTCTTACCTAATAAGAAATATCATATGACATAATAAGAAACATTAAATAAACAAAATGACATCTGTAATACCGTCTTGCATTACAATATTTACAAAAAACATTTTGTTATATGTTAATTACCTTTCAATGTACTGTATAGTAATTTTTTTTTCAATTACAGAATAAATTTCAAGAGAAATATTCTTCTCCCCAAAAAACCAAGTAAAAAAGAGGGTTGGATTGTTGATTAAACAAAAAGATAATAGTTGATTCTATTGACTTGGATCTATTTAATAAGTTTCCAACGTCACCTATGATAATGGTTCCCGGTTCCTTAAGGAAATGATTACCACAATAAAAAAGGAGATAGCAATTAGATATCACGTAGGTTGGTAAAAAAAGTCACAACATATAGCCCAATAGATAGCCACAGATATCACAAATTCAAGTCGACCATTAACGTTAGCATTACCAGTTCCAAATCCCAACCCGCAAACCCAAAAACATAATACTAATGTGTCTTTTAATTGTTATTTTTCAATTAGTTGTTTTCATGTCAAAAGGGAACTTATAACCAAATTAAGCCGGGGAGAAAGAGATTTTAAAACTTATGAAATCTAATCAATACTCAATATACCTGAAAATGAAAAATATAGAAAAGAAAAAAATCAGAGCACTGTTTAAATTAATATATTCATTTGATAAGAAAAATTAAAGAAATATTTACATTGTTAAGTAGGTCTTTGATGAATATTGCTGTACGGACTTCAAATCCCTCTTCCAAATGGCATAAGTTGTTGGAGAAGATAATAATAAAGTTGTTGTTTTCTTGGTAGAATGATGAGAAGAGAAAGGAGAAGAAAGTTTCTGAAGAATGGAGGATGTGGAAATGGAAATAAAGAATTACCTCATCAAAATTAAGTCTAAGAAAAATTAATTGCTCTTAACCAAATTCAAAATTGCTGGGGATAAATCAAAGTTAATTCCACAATTAATTTGTATCAAGTAATTATTCAAAGTCAAAGTCAGTGGTACGTATTATTATTCTTTAAAATTATGCAATTTGTATCAATTATTGGTATTATTATCCTCTTAAATTGCACAATTTGTATCAATTATTTTATCACTATGTACCTTTGATCCAGAATTTAAAATTAAAGTTTATATACATGATAAAATGATAAAAGGAACGATTTCAAATGAAAAATTTATATTACATGCTATGCATCTTAACATCATTTACAAATTCATATATTCCGATAAACTTTTTGACATGTCTTTCAAAATTAAAAAATAACCTTTTAAGATAATGCATCCAAAAGTTTAAAATTTCCAAATCTTTTAGTTAATATTTTATCTTTCACATTTATATTAGATTGAATATAAATATTTAATTAATTCTAAAAATTCTCTCATCAAAATTAAGTCTAAGAAAAATTAATTGCTCTTTGCTGGGGATAAACCAAAGTCAGTTGCACAATTAATTTGTATCAAGTAATTATTCAAAGTCAAAGTCAATGGTATTGTTATTCTTTAAAATTACACAATTTGTATCAATTATTGGTATTATTATCCTCTTAAATCGCACAATTTTTATCAATTATTTTATTACTATGTACCTTTAATCCAGAATTTAAAATTGAAGTTTATATACATGATAAAATGTTAAAAGGAACAATTTCAAATGAAAAATTTATATTACTGTTTGATGCTAAAAATGTAAGGGTTCTCACCCTTGTTTCTAATATGCAAGAGTGGGGAATTGATATCAAATTATGAAATTGCAAATGTTCCACAAAACAAAAGATTTTATTAAGGACACTAGAAAAATACAAGGGAAATGAGATTCAATGATCTCAGTTGCTTGAATACAAGTGTTTAAAGGAAATTCTAAGTTATGGAACTACTCCTAAGTTATAAGATTACTCTAATTCTAAGGGTTACTCCTAATAAACTAGCCAACTATGATGATCTTTTGACTTCTTGTCATTGATGAATTTGCCAACCCTTTCAACATAAGAAAAACTCTTATTTATAGTGTCAAAATTAGTGGTTAATTAACCACTTATCCGAATTTAATTAAGCATGTGAATTGCATTTAGTTTGTTCCCATTTTAAGTGGAATTAACCCGACCGGCCATCAAATCACTTAATTAACCACCATTAACCACTCAAATTAACTCCTAAGGCTTCAAACATCCTATAAGCCCATAAAAAAAATAATTACAAGCCCAATTTTAACTAGACTTAATCATTTAAGACCCATGAACATTAGGTCCGGTTCTACTATTAATTTTGCAACCCAACAATTGCCCCGAAATCAAATATTGATTTATGACATCATTATTTGATTTATTTATTACCTATTAAACTCATTTGCCTATTTGAAGTTTTACTTTCCCAAAACTAACAACGGCTTCAAACCCTTAGACTTCTCTTAACTGACAGTTAATGCCAATTAACTTTCCACTAATTCAAAGTCTTCTTGAACATGATTTTCTTTTAATTAACTCCTCTCTGATCATTGGAAAACCTGTTTACTTCAAATTTTATCTCTTTTTCAATCAACAAGTAGAATAAGCAAGAAATAACTTCTTGATTATTAACTATGGCTGTTCCATCTCTCAATCCAATTACAAGAAATTCTGAATTTTACCCTTATCCTAGCCTAAGAATTTGATCAATGAAAGGTTTCTTGCCTTGCATGTCACGTCTTGATGGAATTACTACATTAGGACCAAACTCTCTGAATGTCAATTCTATGGAAACATGGTTCCCATTGCCGCAAAATCAAGATATCTTGATGCATACTCTTGGTGTGGCAATTGTTGAGACATTATGTGGAGATCCTCATGATTTTCCAGTTCAAGAATGGTCATTCTTTGATGGTGATTTCAACCAATGGTACCTCAAACTTTACCCTCACTTTTCAGCTTCTTGGTGTAAACTAGGAATTCTTTCTATGCTTGAATTATGTAATTCAATTCCTAAGCCTGACCATCACATCCTTGCTACTTTGCCTCTTTTTTGGTCACCTCAGTATAATCTTTTTATCTTTCCTTTTGGATGGATGACCATAACCATTAGAGATGTTGTAGTACTAACACTACAAGAAAACCAGTCAATTGCGACAAAAAAAATTGCAACATCATACGTCGTTGCAAATTTGTAACGTCATTTGCTACGCTATGAAACGAAGGAAACCAATTTGGTTGCTAATTTCGTTCCAAAAGGTTTTGCAAAACCTGTCGTCGCAATTCAATTGCAAAAGTCGTCATAAATTTTTCCCGCCAAATGACGCGCCTTGCAATGGTCGCAAAAAGTAAACAGTGGTTGCAAATTTTGGAACCCTTGCTATTGGTTCCAATGGTGGTCGCAAATTTTGCGACCACTCACTACTATTTGCGAGCATTTGCAACCATTTGATAATAAAAATTATTCAAAAATTTTTAAAAGAATTAAAATAGTTGTGGAACGAAATTTGAAACGTTATTTGCAATGGAATTTGTAACGAGTTTTGTTGTCGTTGCAAATTTCGTCGCAAATCTCAAAGAAAAAAAAACCAAAACATTGCCAGGGGGGGGGGGGGTTTTTTTTATCATATTAGCTTCAAATCTCATTTATATTCTTAATCGCCCAATTCTTTTATTACTTTTAATTTTGAAGACTTTTGATTTTGGGTTTAATTTTTTTGTCATTTCATATTATTTTAGGGTAGGCATTTTGGCCATTCCACCACCATTAGAATTCCTATTTTTTCTTTTAATCAATCCGTTTAATTAACTTTAACTTTAACTTTAACTTTAACTTTACATAAATTTTGTTCAAGATGTTAACATTTTGGCCATTCAAACTCAAATCCTTATTTAAGGGGGCATTAAAATCATTAAATAATATGTTCATATTGACTTGTAAATCAAATTTTCCCAACAATTTTCACACTGTTGCGTATGGCTATGGGAAGGCAACAATGAACAGTGGAATTTGCGTATAAGGCTCCAGTCCAAATGACCCATCATCAAATTATTATGGTTATCTGAAAGATGTTGTGTATATTGGGTACTTGGGCTCCATAATACAAATGGTCATCGTCCTTTAAGAAGGTGATTGGTTTGATCCTCGAATAGGAATGAATGTTCACCCCTTATATAAGTTGGTAGATGTCAATTTCATAGAAAATATATAGGAAATGTGATCCATTCGTGTTTTCACAATAAACAGTTCAGGTATATTACTGTGATTATCTGAGCATGAAGAAAAACATGGTGAATTGGATGGTTGTATACGAGACTAAGTCTAGAAGAGTGATTGATTCAAATTCCAAGTGATGAAGAGGATGCCACTACATACCAAGTTGAAGAAATTCAGACCTTGTTTAGTATTTTAGAACAAATACCATCTTTGTTTGATCAATTAAAGGATATTAATTCAGAAGTGGATTTAGGTGTATTAACACAAACGGTTCCATCTGAATTCTTATTTGATGAAGTAGAATTTGAGCCAACGGAATCATCAGATGATGGTAATAATATTGATAAAAATTATTAAATGTAGGATTTAGTTGATAAGCCTACGTTCTAATATGGACTACTTATTAATTATAATGGATTCAAAAATGATTCCATGCTTGTGATTATGTATTGACAAAGACTTTAGAGCCAACAAAATTGTTTAAATAAAATATGTTATTATAACCCATATATATGATATATAAATGAAGGAAAATTAAATAAAATTAGACATGTTCAATAGGTTACTCGTCCAAACTTGAAGACCCGTACGAAAAATAGGAGGATTTTGGCATAAATATTGGCCTTGAAAATGCTCAATGGCTAGGTTACTCATCAATTTTTTTTTTTTTTTGGTATTTGAGGGAATTGAACCTCAGTCATTGGAATTGAGAATCCAACACTCTACCACCGTATTAATTAATATATATAGGTAATTATTTGATACACTAACAATGTAAATTTTGGATTTCACAAACGGAGTGAGTGGTTGACACATGTCTATTTTAAGAATTAATTTTATTTTTAAAATACAAAACTATTCCCTAAAAGACACATATCAACCTTTTATCCTAAAATGTGTAGTTTGCTAAATTCCACTGATGGTGTATTAAATAATTTTCCTTAATAATATATATAAGTTTTAATATTATTAGATCATACTAGTTTTAAGTTTTAATGAGCACTTATAAATAAAATTGAGCATTTTATTAATAAGTTAAACGAAATTTGATCTTGTATCCGTGTCAAATGCTTAGCATTTCATTTGACACACGGCAACTCATAAGTCATAACATTAAAAAATGCCGTTCTAAATTTCATCCCTGACCTGAGACCCTGACCAAAATTGAAGCGGGAATAAGACGCGCCCAATGAAAAATGAAAATTTTCAACTGCTTTTGGAGGATTTAGGGTATCCAGTCGAAATCACATATAAATAGTTTCTTGACAATACTTGGAGTTCGTTTGGAAGTTTCTCTAGAAAATAAAAAGTAGAAAGTCTTTCTATAGAAAGTGTAGGACTAGAAAATTTTATCTCAAGAAAGTACTTTAGAACGTTTGTTTAACCCTCTAAAATCTAAATTAAATTCTTAAGAAAGTGTTTTTTCCTTCATAAAAAATGTGAGAAAGTAAATTAAAGTTAATTAAACGGACAAAATAAAATCTAAATTAAATTCTTGTTTCCTTGGGACAAAATAAGTTGTTTCCTTGTGATATATCTAGGAAACTAGAAATATGGATTTGATTTCCTGTAGGGAAAGAATATAGATGTCCTGGATATGTGACGTCGTGGAAGGTTAGAAATAGCAAGAACTTTAACAAATTAGGCTAGAATAGAATTTGATTGAATTGGAACAGGATAATTAGTGTTGAAAATAACCTCTGAATAATTATGATTTCAATAAAATAAAAGACTACTAAAGTTTGCTAGATAACAGCCCTTATATACTAACACTTAATCTAAAATCCTAATCCTGTTAGGAATAGTAAAACCTTTCTGATAGGAAAGTAAAACCTACTCCTTCTAGGAAAATCCCCAAAATATTAAAATCCTAATGACTTAAGGATAAAGTAAAGGACTCAACCAAATAAAATAAAACAGAAATAATTAAAATAAACTAATTTAAAAATGCGCTGCATCATTCTCCCCGGGTTTGAAAAAGACTCAGCTCCGACGAGTACGCCTTAATGAACTCCTCATAAATTTCTGGATCAACTCGCTTTAGCTCTTCTTCAGCATTCCAGGTGCTTTTAGTTGCTGGTTTTCCTAGCCATTTCACCAAAAACCTCTTGTACATAATTTCTCGCCTTGATCGAACCTCTTTAACATCCAAAACATCTTCAATAACATCGCTTTTCGCAGCTGGCCGCTGTTGAACTTGTTCATTGATGCTATATGCAGCCACATCATCAATTCCATCAAATGGATATAAGTCTGAAACATTAAAAACTGGACTGATTTGCAAATCTGATGCAACTCAATCACATAAGCATTGGAGCTGATTTTCTTCAACACTTTACAAGGTCCAAACTTTCTGTTCTTGAGTTTGTGATAAGTCCCCTTTGGAAATCTCTCTTTTCTCAAATACACAAGAACTTGAGCACCTTCTTCAAACTCCTGTTGTCTTCGATGCTTATTAGCTTCAGAAGAATATGTTGCATTGATGTCTTTCAATGCAGCCTTCACCTCTTCATGAACCTTTCGAATATGATCAGCAAATTCTTCTCCTTTATCACTCACTCTAGCTTCTTGTGGTAAAGTTACTAAATCAAGAACATGTTGAGGTTTCAATCCATATGCAACCTCAAAGGGTGTCTTCTTGATACTCCGATTCACTGAATTGTTGTAAGAAAATTCAGCTTGCGGTATAACAGAATCCCAAGTCTTTGGATTATTTCCAACAAGACATCGCAGCAAATTACCCAAGCTTCTATTCACAACTTCTGTTTGTCCATCCATTTGTGGATGACAAGTGCTTGAATACTTCAATTCAGTCCCAACTTTCCTCCACAAAGTCCTCCAAAAATGTCCCATAAACTTAACATCTCTGTCTAAACAATAGAAGTTGGAACTCCATGCAACCTCATAACTTCGCGGAAAAATAATTCAGCAATATGAACTGCATCAGAAGTCTTAAAACATGGAATGAAATGAGCCATTTTCGAAAAACGATCTACCACCACAAAAATAGAATCGAATTTCTTTGCTGTTTTCGGAAGTCCTAAAACGAAATCCATACTCAAGTGAATCCATGGAGCGTCAGGCTTGGGTAAAGGTGTATACAGCCCCATGTTTTGAACACCTCCTTTACCAAGTAAACAAGCTGGACATCTTTTCACAAACCTCTCCACATCTCGACGCATCCTAGGCCAAAAATAACGATCAGCCACATTGTTTTATCTCTGCCAAAATGTCCTCCCAAACCATTTCCATGAAGTTTTTTAATAATTTGTTCTCTTAAAGGCTCTTCTGGAATGCACAACTGATTCCCTTCGAATAAATAATCTTCATGCAACTTAAAAGGTAAATTTCCAGCTTATGGTTGTCGCAACGTGCGGGTCCGGGGTCGGAACCCTACCGCTGAACGACTTGGGATGGAAATACTACTGAAACCTATGGAATCCCCACTAATCAAATACTAGGTGTGATTAGTCACCTACTGATTGGCCTAAAACAGTCTAATGAGGTCCAAAGCTTGGCATGGGACCCACTAAACCTATAGGTCCTGTCTTGTCACCTGAATCTAGGTTCGGGAGTCGATTACACCTGGGGAAGGATTAGCACCCCCGGAACGCCCGTCAAATGATGGTACCTCTAACTCTAACTAGATCTAATGTGGGTCTGAAATGAGAAGGTTACTTTTAATCCTTAATCCTAATTTTTTTTGGTATTTTCTTTGGTGTAAGTGAATTGACATCTTTTATTACTTTTGACAACAATAAAGCTAAACTCAAATGTGAAAAGAAAATTGGACCTTCCGACTGGGAAGGGGCATTTTTGGAAACAAATAAAGAAAACAGGGACCTTCCGACTGGGAAGGGGCATTTTCGGAAACAAATAAAAAAAACAGGGACCTTCCGACCGATAAGGGCATTTTGGGAAATAAATAAAGAAAACAGGGACCTTCCGACCGGGAAGGGGCATTTTTTTGGAATAAGTGAAGATAATTGTGACCTTCCGACCGGGAAGGGGTATTTTTTGAATAAGTGAAGATATCTGTGACCTTCCGACCTGAAAGGGGCTTTTTGGAATAAGGGAAGAAACTATGACCTTTCGACCGGGAAGGGGCTTTTTGGAATATGAGAAGAAAACTGTGACCTTCCGATCGGGAATGGGCTTTTTCGAATAAGAGAAGAAAACTGTGACCTTCCGACCGAGAAGGGCTTTTTCGAATAAGAGAAGAAAACTGTGACCTTCTGACCAGGAGGGGGCTTTTCGGGAATAAGAAAAGTAAACAACACCTTCCGGTGGGGAAGGGCAAACTGGGAATGTGAACAACACCTTCCGGTGGGGAAGGGCAAAACAGGAATGTAAGCAACACCTTCCGGTAGGGAAGAGCAAACAAGGAATGAAATAACACCTTCCGGTGGGGAAGGGCAAAACAGGAATGTAAACAACACTTTCCAGTAGGGAAGGGCAAACTAGGAATGTAAACAACTCCTTCTGGTGGGAAATGGCAAACTAGGAAAACAACAACTTCCGGTAGGGAAGGGCAAAACAGGAATAGAAATAGAAACCACACCTTCCGGTGGGGAAGGGCAGACTGGAAAAACTAAACAACACCTTCTGGTGGGGAAGGGCAGAATGGGAAACTGAACAACACCTTCCGGTGGGGAAGGGCAAACTGGGAAAAGTAAACAACACCTTTCGTTGGGGAAGGGCAAACAAGAATATAAACAACATTTTCCTACTGGGAAGGGTAAACTGGAATGGTAAACAACACCTTCCGACCGGGAAGGGCAATTCGGAATGAAAACAACACCTTCCGATAGGGAAGGGCGAACTAGGAATGTAATGAACACCTTCCGGTGGGGAAGGGTAAGCTGGGAAAACAACACCTTCCGGTGGGGAAGGGCAATTTGGGGAAAAGTAGACTCAGACAACACTTTCCGATGAGGAAAGGCAATTTGGGAAAAAGCAGACTTAGACAACACCTCCCGATGAGGAAGGGAAATTTTGGAAAAGTGGAAACAAGATAAGACTGATCTTTTGAACTTGACTTTTCAATTTTTGACCTAAACTGATCAATGCAATGAATGGAATGATTCATGCAATGGTTCATTTATTTAAGCTGACTCGCGTAGTCCCGGGTTATTGAAAGTCCTTCCCGGGATATATGCTCGAAACTCTAACGCATCTCGAGAAGAACTGTCTCATCCTCAGGGACATTCAAAGAGTCCTGAATACTCGACCACTCCTGAAAGCCCCTTCTTCGGAAGGTTACGGTTGTCAACCACTTAGTGGCGTGCAACAGATGAATTGACAGAATCGAAAATGAAATGCAGATGAACTATCTAGTTGACTCTTCACCAAGATTAACTCATCAAACAAGCAGGAACCTAACTCGAAGTCGATTAGCAATCCAACTAGATCCTAACCGTTCTTTATGAAATTTTCTTTCCAATTGACCAAGATTCAATCTTTTTTATTTGAAGGCTATCTTTTTATTCCCAAATTTTCCAATTCAATCCCTTTACTTAAAGATTTCATTTTTATTCCAATTTTATCAAAAGTTCAATCTTTTAATTCAAAGGTCTCATTTTTCACTTACAAATTTATCAAGATTCAATCTTTTACTTAAAGATCTCATTTTTACTTACAAATTAATCAAAAGGTTCGATCTTTTACTTAATCTTCTCATTTTTATTTACAAATTACTTAAAAGTTCGATCTTTTCTCAAAGGTTACATCTTTATTTACAAATTAAAAAGTTCAATCTTTTACTCAAAGGTTACATCTTTATTTACAAATTATTCAAATGTTCAATCTTTTACTCAAAGGTTACATCTTTATCATAAATCAATCAAAAATTTCATCTTCTAAAATAAAAATTACATTTTTATTATAAGTCAATTAAAAAATTTCATCTTTTAACATAAAAATTTCACCTTTTTACATAAAGATTACATTTTTATTACAAGTCAATTAAAAAATTTCATCTTTTAATATAAAGATTACATTTTCATTACTCCACATTCATCAAAACTCCAATTTTTGACTAAAGATTTAATTTTTATTGTAAAACTAATCTGCAGGGGTCAATTTGAACAATACGATGAAACTACAGGGATTCCATCGAACCAATCAACAAATCTAAGGGTATAATTAAACACTCCAACAGCTTTCAACCCTTATACGAATTAAAATATAAGTTACTGGACCCAATTGATTAAAAATGAAGGACTAAATCAGGAGAAATAAGAAAGCTACCTCTTTGAACCAAAACCCCCTTATATCACCGCACCCCTCTTCTTCTTCCTCCTTATACCCGACGCCGTCAACCCTAATCTTTCTCTTTCTCTCAAACTATTCACAACAGCACCACCGCCCTTCACTGTTAACCCACCCAAAAACAACCAAAGTAATCCCCTTTCCTTTAAAGGAACGAGATTTAGGACCAACAAACCTATGTAATCCGAAAAAAAAAAGTGAGCTTTTTGAAGACAGGTTCAAAGGAAAAGAAACAAACAGGAACTTCAGGCTCCCTTCATGGCAAGGATGAAATCCCAGCTAGGTAAGCCCATCAAATGAAGTTTTACCTCTGTTTGTTCTTTAGTTTTCATAAAAAAAGTAAGTAGAAACGATGAAGAAAGAAGATGAACCCTAAAATAAGAACCAACCCTGGTTGCCGTTTTTGTTTTTTCGAAAAATGTGCCCCCTGATTTGGAAGAAAATGAAGTATATAAACCTCCAAAGCTTTTGATCTTCCACCGTCGGTTTATCCTTAATCTGATGGCTTTAAATTTCTTGCCCAACTTCACTCATTTGACCATGCTTTTGTCTCATGTATTCTTTGTTGGAGGTGATGATTTGGCCAGATCAATTAGGAATTCGGGTGACCCTTTTTGTCTGCACACGTTGCCAGATTACTCCCAAGGTATGGTTTCGGCTTCTTCCTCTCTCTTTCGTTTATGTTGGCTTATTTGATTTTCAATTCTTTAACTATTCACGTGCTCACCTCTCTTTGTATCCACTTAGGGATGTCAGTGGGTTGGGTACCCGCAAATTTTGAGGTACCCGAACCTGATAGGAAAATACATTACCCGAACGCGATTAAAATTTATTATGTAATACCCGAACCCTACCCGACCCCGATAATGAATACCCGTTAAAATCCCGAACCCGATATAAAAAATTATTTTCTTACATATTTTTAATAAAAATCATATTAAAATTTAAATTTAAGTCATAAAATATATATTAAAGATAAATAATTATACTTTAAAATTTAACAACTTTAATTATTATTTTTTAAGTCAAACTCAATTATTAAAAAGAAAACAAATATATAAATTTAACAAAAATATTAAAATTTTATTATTTATTAAGCGGGTTCGGGTAACAGGTACCCTAAGTCATGGCTGATGACGTGGCTAGTGAGACAATTTGGAAGTTTGTTTGGAGCCACCCCACGCCTGCCAAGTCAGCCATGACTTCTTCTGTTGACTTTTTCCATGGTTCACAGTTTAATTTTAGAACAACCAGGTAAACCGGCTTGAGAGAAAAAAATTGAATGCAATGTGTGCTTTGGGTGTATCGAACCTTGCTGAATTGAAAATGAGTATTGCTTAATGTGAATGCTAACTGTTTCTATGAGATTGATGCTTTATGTAGTGTTGAAAATGAAAAGAATGGGAACAATTAAAGAATGCAATGCGTGCTTACTACAAAAGGAAAATGCTATTATGTTGCCTGGTTGCAAAAATGCTTTGTTTTTTTCTGGTATTTTCAAATGCAAAACGCGATTTGTTCGCAAGCTTGTTGAAAAGGGAACTTGCTGTTGCAGTGAATAAAAATGCTTGCAAAAGGTGCCTGACAATTAATGTATAATGGGCGGAGTATTTACAATGAGTGGAAGCTAATTTGGCAATATGACAATGTCAATCTTCATTGCTGCTACCTATAGTAAAAATGGATTTGGTTCCCTTTGTTTGACAGGGTCTTAACCAAGGAAACGAGGACAACGGGGTTCGATGTCGTGAGTTTTGCAAACTCAATATCAACAATGCTACCTGGAAGTGGAAGGTGGAACCACAATCAGAATTTTCTTTGTACTCAATAAACAAATGCAAGTGGCTTTATTTTTCCTTGTATAAGCAATGTACATGAGACGAAAATCCCTTTATTTTATAAGCTTGTAAATTTTCATTCTTTTGCACTCAGTAAGTTGTAAATTGAGGATGTTTTATTTGAAGATAAAATTTATTTTCCCTAGTTTTATATCACTTTAAAGCTTCAGAACTCTAAACTTAAAGATTCCTAATTGAATTGAAATGATACTAATTAGACTAATCAAAAGTGAACTAGTATCATATTACTTTAATTAGATGCCATAAAGTAATTGTCCAAGCTTTAAAGGAATAGAAATTTAGAGAACTGATTTAAGAAGATTTTAACTAGAAATTTGGGCAAAACTAAGGGTTTTAGATCAAAATTGACTCATGAATCCAAAAATCCAAACAATCTTAGAAAGAAAAAGCAAGTTGGAGCCAATAAGATAACAAGAATTCGGCCTAGTCAAAAGGGAGACAAGTCCAAAATCAATTCTTAATGAAATGGCCCAAAGCTAAATAATCCATAACAGCAAAGGGAACCCAACAATTAAGATGAAAACTAATTTCATACCAAATGGATCATCCAAAGATGAATTTAATTTAATTCACTACACATGGCAAGAATGCAATAGAAATGCAATTTGGATAAGGAGAAAATAAAGAGAGTAGTTTTTTTGGGTTTTTGAACCTTGAATGCAAATGACAATCAAACACTATCACACTAAAATGCTGAAATGATCTATCAATGACCAAAATACCCCTAATGCAAAATTAAGAAGTATTTCGAACTAATTTAAAGGATACCGGCTAAAAACGGGTGTCTACAGTGGTGAATCTTGTAAATCAGCTAGTACCTTGTTGAAATAGGGATCAGATGGACAATGTTGCTTTAACTCTTCAAAACCCGTAATTTAAGTGCTCAATACAGATAAAAATAAAGTCCTTCTACTTAAAGCATCAGCCACTATATTAGACTCACCAGACTTGTATTTTAATGCAAAATTGAATTCATCAAGAAAAGAACTCCACTTTGCGTGTCTATCATTAAGTTTTTTCTAGGAACTTAAATACTTCAAAGCTTGATAATCATAATAGACAACAAACTCACGATAAGCCAAGTAATGTTGCCAATGACGAACTACACTCACCAAAGCATAGAATTCTAGATCGTAAGTTGAATAACGACGTCTAGAATCTGTCAACTTCTCGCTGAAAAATTCCACTGGCCTTCCCTCTTGACTAACAACTGCTCCAATTCTGGTATGTGAAGCATCACATTCAACGACATATAACTTGTCAAAATCTGGTAGTGCAAGGATAGGAGCTTCCGTCAACAAAGTTTTAACCCTCTCAAAAGCTCTTTTTGTAGCAAGTGTCCAATCAAATTCACCTTTCTTCAAAGTTTCAGTTATTGGACTCATAACAGCACTGAAATTTCTAATAAATCTTCTATAAAAAGATGCTAAACCATGAAAACTTCTAACCTCTTTTACAGATTTAGGTTCTGGCCATTCCGCTATAGCACGAACCTTCTCTGGATCTGGTTTCAATCCTTCTTCCGACACAATGTAACCAAGAAACACAACTTCGAATTGCATAAAACTGCACTTTTTCAGATTTACATAAAGTTGTTCCTTTTGGAGCACATCAAAAACTTGTCGCATATGCTTCTAGTGTTCTTCTTTTGTGCGACTATAAACTAAGTTATCATCAAAGTAAACCACAACAAAAGAATTCAGGAAAGGCTTCAATACCTCTGTCATAACTCGCATGAATGTGCTAGGAGCGTTATATAGACCAAACGGCATCACCAACCATTCGAATAACCCATCTGGAGTCTTAAAAGCTGTCTTCCATTCATCTCACTCCTCATTCTTATTTGGTGATATTCACTTTTCAAGTCAATCTTCGAAAAAACCTTGGAACCGGCCAACTGATCAAGCATGTCTCCCAATCTAGGAATAGGAAATCGATACTTGACTGTAATTTTTTTTATGACGCGGTTGTCTACACACATTCTCTATGATCCGTCTTTCTTTGGGGCTAATAAAGTTGGACAAGCTCAAGGACTTTTACTTTCTTGCACCAATCCCTTCTCTAGTAGCTCTTGAATTGTTTTTGAACTTCAGCTCGATGTGCAGGTGGCATTCTATATGCTAGCAGATTTGGTAAAGATGCTCCCGGTACCAAATCTATAGCATGTTGAATACTCCTTAAAGGAGGTAATTTCTGAGGTCCATCTTCCTTAACTATCTCATCAAAATCCTCCAAAAGTTTCTGAATTTCAGTGGGATGTTGCTGGAATTTAGTCATTTGGGTAGTATCCAACATCTTACCAACCAATGCAAACATGACTCCCGTCTCTCTGCTTTCATACTCAAACTTTTCTGCAGACGAATACCCACTGATTTTTCTGACTTTGTTGTTCGAAGGATTCTCGGCAGCCAATTGTTTTGTCTCACTTTGTAAAGGATGTAAGGTGTACCTTTTGCCATCCTTGAGAAAAGAATAGGTGTTTGGCTTCATTTTGTGGTCCATATCATGATCATACAGCCATGGTCGACCAACAAGGATATGACCAACATCCATTGGCACCACATCACAGAAAGCTTCATCTTCTAATTTATCCCCAATGGTAAATTTCACCAAACATTAAGACGTTACTGGAATTTCATGCCCCTTCTTCAAACATCTAGTTTTGTAAGAATGGTGATGCTTAGTTGTAGGTAGCTTTAACCTTTCAACAGCCTCTTTGGAGATAATATTTTCTTCACTACCCCCATCTAAGACGAGTTCACACAATTTTCCTTCACAAACAGCACGTGTACGAAAAATATTACGCCTTTTCCAATCTTCCTTCCCTTCATAGGTTGTTGCTGTCATCACTCTACGCACAACTAATGATTCTCCATGTGAGGGATAGACATCAACTTCCTCTATATCCTCTTCATACTCATCATAATTAGGTTCTAATTCTTCATCAAATTCCACAAAATTCACTTTTTGTTGGGAACATTGAAAAGATGTGTGACCTTTCTCTCCACAAGCATAACACCGAATTTGGGATTTGTCAACTCCTCTAGTTGTAGAACCACCAAAAACATATTTCTTCTCATAAGGCACTATACTTTTGCCTTTATCACTACTTTCAGCCTTGGTTGCAGCTCCACTTGTCTTACTAGTTGTACCAGCCCCTCGAATATTCCTTTGATAGCCACGACCTAATCCATAATTATTTTGCCATCCGCTGTTGTAAGTTGGTTTTCTTGCACCATAGCGTGCAACTCGCTTTGCAGACTCTTTAGCATATTGGCGAGCATCTTCCAGATTAAATTAACGGACTACACCCATCTCGTCTCGTATGGACAAATTTAAACCAGCAAGATATCGTGTGGAGTGCTATTCTTCGGTCTCCAATAAGCCAACTCTAATGGACAGATTTATGAATTCATCAGTGTATTCATCCACCGACAGGTTGTTTTGCTTCAGATTATGGAATTTATTATATAATTCCATCATGTAACCTGCTGGAAGAAATCATCATTCACTAAACAATACTCCATAACTCTCACTTTGATTATCTGATCAGCTTTATTGTCAGGCTTTTCCAAATATTACTTAATAGGTATTCTCCAATCTTCTGAACTTGTTGCTGGTGTTATTTCACAAATTTGATTCTCTTCACAAATCCTAATCAAAGCAGAACCTAATGGTTGAGGTCTAAATTCAATCAAATCTGGTTTCTTATATCCTAATCCTATTTGTGCTAAATCATTTGCAGGAAAATTTTCTTCCCTATAAATAAACTTAAATTTAGTCTCATTGAATCAATTCAATAAATTTTGAGCTATTTTATAGTAAGAACGCATTACTGGACTAATACATTGATATGTACCGGACAACTGTCCAATAACTAACTGTGAATCTCCTTTAACAAATACTGAATAAGCCTTAAGCTCTAATAACAATTCTAATCCAGCAATTAAAGCTTCATATTCAGCTTGATTATTTGAACAACAAAGAGAAAGAGAATTTAAACTCTTTTCCTGATGGAGAAGTTCGAACTACACCAGCTCCTGCCCCCAGTTCAGTCTTTGAACCATCAAATTCCAGAATCCATGGAACAGGTTCAATTAACAAAACTTCATCCAACTCAGGCAAGGTCATTTGATAAGGATGATTAGCCAAGAAATCAGCTAATGCTTGTCCTTTTACAGCTTTTTGAGGAACAAAATTTAAAGAGAATTCTGATAAAGCCAGGACCCATTTTCCAATTCTGTTTCCCATCACAGGTTTATTTAACCTATACTTGATAACATCATATTTGCAAATCAAATGTATTTGTTCATTGAGCAAGTAATGTCTCAATTTCATAAAGGCAAAATATACTGTCAAACACAATTTTTCAAGAGTAGAATATCTCAGCTCAGCATCTATCATATTTCTACTTAAATAATACATAGCTTGTTCTTTTCCTTCACTTGAATCTTGTGCCAATAGTGCACCAAGAGACTTTTCAGTACAAGCTACATACAGTTTAACTGTCACTCCTTTTGTAGGAGGCATTAACACAAGTGGATTTATCAAGTACTTCTTGATTTCTTCAAAGGCCACTTGATGTTCATCATTCCAGAGAAAATTCTCCTCTGATTTGAGTCTCAATAGTGGAGTAAAAGCATATAACTTTCCTGCATAATTTTAAATAAACCTTGATCATGTCATCAGCAATCATAAAATAATCCCCACAAAACCTAACTGAGTAGATAGGGCAAGTAGGTGTCGGATCCCACAGAGAAGGGTAGAGAACTTTATCCCAAGAGCTAATCTTTTCTAAAGATTACTTTTAAAACAGAAAACAGGGGATTAAAATTATCAATAAAGCAATTAAACTAAAAACAAAGCAAAGTAAATTAAATCTAAATCTAAGGCAATTTATAAAACAAACAATAATTAAAAGGCATACTTCTTCTCCTATGGTATGAATCAATTAATTTAACTATGGATCCTTGATTTAAAAGGTGAATTTAATATCTTATCCTTGATAATACTGGCCTAAGTAAAACCTATCATGTATATTGGACAAGATTTCCCTTTTGGAGCTTAAATTATCCCTATTATTCCTTCGGCAATTGATTTCCCTTTTGGGGCTTAAAAACCACCTAAGAACAAAGCATTAAGAACAATTATTTTTCACACATGAGAACCAGTCATCAAGCAATTTCTCGGTCGATGGTAAGATTGTCTCTTGAATGGAGGTTATAATTCTCATTCAATTGCTACATACAATCAAACTTGGAGTTGCAGTCCTAAGCTTGATCTAGCCATAGATCCATCCAATTACGTCATCAGTGGCCATCCAAATCAATAAAATTCAAGATCATAAAATAATACAGAGACGCACTTACTACCTTCAAAAACTCAACATTAAATTATAAGTATAGAAATCTCACCATAATCTATTGATTGAATTCACCCAAGGATAAGAAGTATTAAGGGTTTAGAGACTTAAGAAAACTTACAAAACTTGAAGGCAAAATCCTCCTTAAAGAACCTAGGGTTGCCGCACCTCCCTATGCAAAGAGAGGGTGCGGCACCCTTAGCCTAAAACTAGAGAAAAAGAACTATAATATTTTCTAAGAAAAAGATGAAAGAGAATTGTGTATATGTGATTTGTGTTACAGGAGGTGGCTATTTATAGTGGAAAAATAACCTAAAGACTCCTATTAGACTTAGGAAAAGAGGCTAGGACGTTCTAGGGGCTGACTTAGTCTCCAAGTTGGATTAGATGTCATCCTAAAGTAGAATCCAAGTCAAAATAGGATTCTGGAATTTTCTGGATTTCTGCAAAAACTTCAACGGAAGATTCGGGCTTGAAGATGGCAGAATTGGGCTTCGGTCTTCAAAGGAAAGTTGTAGATCTCGGAATTAGCTTTCCAACGGCTACTAACGAGCCTAAAACGGACATCTGAGCAGAAAGTTATGGCCTTTTTACCGAGACTGCGCTGAATCCTAATCCAAATAGGACTAGTTGCGGGAAATTACGGGATTTGGATATTTCCTTGGATATAGGTGGCACAAATTGGGATTTTAACTCCAATTGTGATCTTATATGGGCTGAGTATTTTTCCATATAAAATATCCAAAAATCCCTAACTTCCGGGCTTCTTCTGGGTTTGGCTTCAATCCTTTGCAAATAAGCTCCAAATCTTCAATTCTTGCTTCTTGAAATATTTCTTTAATGATCTTCAATTCTTCAAATTAGCTTCAATAAATCTTCAATCACGAACTTCGAATCTCCAAATCTTCACTCCAAATTACTAAGTCCTTATTTGTGTAAAAAGTCACCAAAATAACTCCAAAAAGAGTGAAAAACAATAAGTTTCACTTTTCTTGTCTTCAAGACCTAAAAACATAAATACTTGCAAAATAGGGTTAAATTCCATATAAAAATAGCAAAAAGCATAGGAAAATGATCATAAAAATAGGGTTAATTTTGGCTCGATCATAATTTCCCCCATACTAAACCTTTGCTAGTCCCTAGCAAACTAATGCAGAAAAACTAAGAAAATAAAACCTAAACTAATGCAAATAAAGATTCCACTTTCGTAGGTGTACGGCGGCATTTAGCACGTGACGCAAGCCATTTAAACCTGAGACTGATAGAGGTACTCAGGAGGTGTTATGTCACCTGAGGGTTTTCTTAACTAGGACGATACCCACAAACATTTTTAAGACTGACTCGATAAACTCATGGGTTAGTGATAAACTATAAACATACATTGGTTCAAAGGCTTTAAAAACCAATCTTTTCGGAAAAAAAAAATCAATTTTGAATGCATACATACATCAAGGATTAATTCAATCATGAAATCAGAATAACAAAGAACAATAAGAGCACTCAATTCAAAAGATCAAGAAATAACAAGCATCTTTATTCTTAAGTAACCATAATTAAAGTGGTTCTAATCACTCATCATTCATCACGTTCTATAATTACTTCTTCCTAAAGCTTATGTCTTCATCTTTATCACCATTAATCAAACGATTGCATATTATGAATATAAATCAAGAGTTTTGCATGGGTTATAATGATTTCCAAAGGGTAATTAGATTTTAGAAAAGTGAGGTTACTAACCTCGAAGTGTTCATGATTAGGGGTTACTAACACCCTTTGTTTTTTTTTTATTTTGAGGCTACTAGCACTCTCGAGGGACAATATTTCTGCCGATCCATGCCTCTCATCCTCTTCCCAAGGGTTACTAACTCCTTTTGTTTAAAAAGAAGAGTGACAACAATGGATTTTGTTTTTATTTTTTTAAGGCAGAAGATATCTCTACTCCTCTTACATGAAAGCACTTCTTTTTATGAAAAGATTTTTTTTTAAACTACCCTTCTATATAGATAGTCCCCCACACTTATTCTTGACATATCCATAACATACTTTCATAATTGTAATTTCAACAAGATTAAACACAAGTTCTAGAAATAGGCAACCATAGAAGCAATAAACAATAAGCTTTTATCACAGACTATAAGTATACCTAATTCTAAGAAATAAGATATCATGCTATAAATCAATGAAATATTCTTAAAAATTCTAAGCATTGATCAATCATAATCAAATCAATCAATTAATATATGTATGAAAAATCAAAATTTTTGCAAAATTTTGAAAAATTTTCATGGATTCTATGCATGTAGATTCTTTATTAGACTCTCTCCCCCACACTTAAAAGACACATTGTCCTCAATGTGTGAATTTAAGCACATGTAAGATAAGTGTGGTTTTAAAAATAAATGAATGTGCTAATGAAATACTTGACTCACAAAGAAAGTATGCATCCAATCAAGCAAATCAAGCAATTACAAGCATCATTCCTAACATTCATAGCATATAAGTATTAATTAAGATCTAAATCAAAGCATTGAAAACATAGAAAAGAAATTCAAGCAACTAATTCAAATCAAGGAATAGACAATCAATCAAAGCAATAATCACTCAAAACAATGCAAGGAAAAGAAAAAGATAGAGTTAAAGAAAACTTCTCTATTTTGCGGCACGGTTGATGCATGCATGACTGGTGGTGGCTCGGATGTAGCGCAGGTTGGCGCGGTTTTGGCATGGTAATAGCCTTAGATGACTCGGCTATGGCCGGTCTTGACCAGGCTGGAGAAGCGGGTGGATGGCCGGTCCTGACCGGGCATGGGGCGCGGCTATGCCTGGCTGTGACCTGGGTTGATGCGTGCTTGCCCGGCCTTGGCTCGGATGTGGCCGAACATGGCGCGCAAGTGGAGTGGATGAGGCAGGTTATGTCGCGCGGGCTGTTGCGGGTAAAGCTAGGAGTGGCCCGCAGGATGGCGCAGAGCTGGCTGGTCTTGGCCGGGCAGATGCGTGGCGTTGCTGCGGACATGCCCAGTATTGGCCAGTTGTCACGCACGGGTTGCCAGGCCACAGCCTACCTAACATGCTTGTGCGGCTCGGGCATAGTCGGTCATGGCCGGTCAAGTTAGCTAGGTGGGCTCGATCATATTTTCTCCTATGATGGCTTGGTCTTTGGCTACCTTTGGTGCGTTAGCTTCCATCTTTGCTCCTCTCCTTTGGGCTTCATTTGTTCGCCTTGTTCCCTTAATTTGAAATCCTAATAAGAAAAAGAAAAAAAAAACTAAAAAGAAAATTACAATGTTAGTAAATTCTTGGGTTGCCTCCCAAGCAGCGCCTTTCTTTAATGTCTTTGGCTAGACCTTCCCCCTTCGTTAGGGTGGATCATACCACTTCAGAGCATAGAGCAGATATGATGAGATAGGAAGAATTTGAGCACAAAAATAGGAAAGTGAAAAGAAGAGATAAGGAAATAAATCACCAATTTTGTCGAGGGCGACTCCATGAATGGCTAGGAATGACAATTCAATCTTTGTTGCCGTGAGTGGTTGATGCAATGGATGCTTTCGGCATTGATTAGCATTGTTCTCATCTTGCCTTTGGAAAGTGTCCTCTTGTTGACAAAACATCTTGTCCTCCAAAAAGAATTGATCCTTGGGTATCCATTCTTCATGTTTGATTTCTTCAAAGCATCTTTGTTCAAGAAACTTGTCGATTCCCAAGAAATCTAGATCTTCATGTTCCAAAAGTTGGTTATCAACAAACTCTTGCATACTTGTTTCGTGCAGCTCAAGGTGTCCACGTTGCTCATCGTCTGGAGGCTCGTCTTTCGACTCGACAAGGCTGAGAGAAGAAGGTGGATGGATGTCCATCTTGATATTTTCTTGCGATGCTTCTGATTCTTCTTGCACAATCTTGGAATCATCCGTTGGTAAAGCAGGGACGATAACTTTGCATGGCTTATCATCGTCTTCTTTGAAGAAAAATTCAAAGGAGTCTTGCAGATCAAGTTCATATAGTTCCATATCATTAATTGTTTCGCTTGATGCTCCTTCAATTTCCTTCACGATAGGCTCTTGATGTCTTTGTGTAGTCTCTACCAAATCAACTGGTTTCCATTGTTCCTTAGGAATTTCTTGAATCGCAGCAATTAAAGGAATATTTACCTCCCTCTTTTGAAGTGAATCAGATTGGCTTTCTTCACTGCATGTCTTCCGTCGTGGCGCAAACCTCTGAGGAAACGGTAGTGGATCATATTTGGCCCGCATCTCTTGCATCCAGTCAGCTTCTGATTCATGTTGATCAACTTTTGGTGGAGAAGAAGGTTGATCTTTCTTGCTCTTGGTTGAAATCGCCTTGCTTTTGTTTGGAATCTCCATGTCGCTTGGCACTTGCACTTTGGAAACAACTGGTGATGGCATAGTAGGGGAAACATGTGCATACCACTGTTGAGTACCTTCAGTTGCATTGACTCCGTACCCTTTTGTGTTTCCGTTCATATGCCCTGCTGGTGGGGGCATAAGATTTTGAGAAAGCATGTTCATCATATTTTTAAACATCTTCACTAAATCCCTATGTTGAGCAGCTATCGACTTTATAGTTGCTTCAAGGTTGTTTAGTCGTTCGTTTGCAGGTTCTGATGACTTGGATGACACATCTCCATTATTGGCATTAAACTGGTATACGTTTTCAGCCATCGTGTTGAGTAGCTTCCTTGCTTCCTCCGGTGTTTTGAGTGTAAAGCTTCCTCCACTAGTAGCATCGACACAAGCACGATCATCATGAAGAAGTCCATCATAAAAGTTCTGAATCAGAAGTGCTTCACTCAGGTTGTGGTAGGGGCAGCTTGCACAGATCTCGTTGTACCTCTCCCAGTATTGGTGCCACTTCTCGCCACGTAGTTGTTGACAAGTAGTGATTTTCTTTCTGACATTTGCACGCTTTGTTTTTGGCAAATATTTGTTCAAAAATACTGTCTCCATCTCCTTCCAAGAATTGATGGATTTTGGTGGCAAACGCATGAACCAGCTCTTTGCTTTTCCTTTTAATGTTAAAGGAAAAGTTCAAAGCCTTGCTTGCTCTTGAGGCATCCGAGTGTGTGCAGCACAATTGATGAAGGAACTTTGTAGGTGCTGCTGAATTCAGTTTGTATGACTTATCTAAATCTCGATAATCAATACAGAGGGACGGCACTTCACAATTGAAATTTAGCTCCCTTAACGTACGTGATTACTCCATTGGATCTTTTTCTAGAAAAACAAAAATTCAAAGAAAAATTAGTAGTAAAAGTTCTTAAACAATAATTAAAAAGCAGAGAATAAAAGGAATTTTTTTTTTAAATCGCAAACCCTAATTTTTTTTTTTCACAATTTTTTTTTTCGCACAAAGCAATTTTTTTTTTTAGAAAAACGAAAAAAGAATTTTTTTTAGAGCAGATTTATTCTTGGATCTATTCTTACTTCCCTTCCCTGGCAACGACGCCAAAATTATGATCGTGTCGTCAGCAATCATAAAATAATCCCCACAAAACCTAATTGAGTAGATAGGGCAAGTAGGGGTCGAATCCCACAGAGAAGGGTAGAGAACTTTATCCCAAGAGCTAATATTTTCTAAAGATTACTTTTAAAACAGAAAACAGGGGATTAAAATTATTAATAAAGCAATTAAACTAAAAACAAAGCAAAGCAAATTAAATCTAAATCTAAGGCAATTTATAAAACAAACAATAATTAAAAGGTATACTTCTTCTCCTATGGTATTAATCAATCAATTTAACTATGAATCCCTGATTTAAAAGGTGAATTTAATATCTTATCCTTGATAATACTGGCCTAAGTAAAACCTATCATGTATATTGGACAAGATTTCCCTTTTGGGGCTTAAATTATCCCTATTATTCCTTCGGCAATTGATTTCCCTTTTGGGGCTTAAAAACCACCTAAGAACAAAGCATTAAGAACAATTATTTTTCACACATGAGAACCAGGCATCAAGCAATTTCTCGGTCGATGGTAAGGTTGTCTCTTGAATGGAGGTTGTAATTCTCATTCAATTGCTACATACAATCAAACTTGGAGTTATAGTCCTAAGTTTGATCTAGCCATAGATCCACCTAATTACGTCATCATTGGCCATCCAAATCAATAAAATTCAAGATCATAAAATAATACAGAGACTTACTACCTTCAAAAACTCAACATTAAATTATAAGTATAGAAATCTCACCATAATCTATTGATTGAATTCACCCAAGGATAAGAAGTATTAAGGGTTTAGAGACTTAAGGAAAGTTACAAAACTTGAAGGCAAAATCCTCCTTTTGAAGAACCTCGGGTTGCCGCACCACCCTATGCAAAGAGAGGGTGCGGCACCCTTACCCTAAAACTAGAGAAAAAGAACTATAATATTTTCTAAGAAAAAGATGAAAGAGAATTGTGTATATGTGATTTGTGTTACAGGAGGTGGCTATTTATAGTGGAAAAATAACCTAAAGACTCCTATTAGGTTTAGGAAAAGAGGCTAGGACGTTCTAGGGGCTGACTTAGTCTCCAAGTTGGATTAGATGTCATCCTAGACTAGAATCCAAGTCAAAATAGGATTCTGGAATTTTCTGGATTTCTGCAGAAACTTCAACGGAAGATTCTTGCTTGAAGATGGCAGAATTGGGCTTCGGTCTTCAAAGGAAAGTTGTAGATCTCGGAATTAGCTTTCCAACAGCTAATCACGGGTCTAAAACGGACATCTGAGCAGAAAGTTATGGCCTTTTTACCGAGACTGCGCTGAATCCTAGTCCAAATAGGACTAGTTGCGGGAATTACGGGATTTTGATATTTCCTTGGATATAGGTGGCATAAATTGGGATTTTAACTCCAATTGTGACCTTATATGGGCTGAGTATTTTCCCATATAAAATATCCAAAAATCCTTAACTTCCGGACTTCTTCTGGGCTTGGCTTCAATCCTTTGCAATTAAGCTCCAAATCTTCAATTCTTGCTTCTTGAAATATTTCTTCAATGATCTTCAATTCTTCAAATTATCTTCAATAAATCTTCAATCACGAACTTCGAATCTCCAAATCTTCACTCCAAATTACTAAGTCCTTATTTGTGTAAAAAGTCACCAAAATAACTCCAAAAAAAGTGAAAAACAACAAGTTTCACTTTTCTTGTCTTCAAGACCTAAAAACACAAATACTTGCAAAATATGGTTAAATTCCACATAAAAATAGCAAAAAGCATAGGAAAATGATTATAAAAAAAGGGTTAATTTTGGCTCGATCAAACCTGCATAAGTAATTAATTTGTCCAAGAAAACTTTGCAATTCTTTCTTATTTGTTGGAGCTTTTGCATCCAAAATTGCTTTAGTTATTTTTTTTTATCAATTTCTATTCCTTTTCTATGAACTAGAAAACCTAGAAAATGACCAGCTTGGACACCAAATGCACATTTCAAAGGATTTAGATTCAAACCCCATAATCTAGTTCTGTTTAATAACATTTCAAGTCTATTAAGATTTTCATCAAAATCAGTAGCTTTAACTATAATGTCATCTATGTAGACTTCTACATATTTTCCAATCATATCATGGAAAATAGCATTCATACCTCTTTGATATGTTTCTCCTGCATTTTTTAATCCAAATGGCATCACAATCCATTCATAAGTCCCTAAAGATCTTGGACATCTAAATGCAGTTTTAGAAATATCTTCTTCAACTATGAATATTTGATTATATCCAGAATTACCATCTAGAAATGACATTACACCATTCCCTGCAGCAGAATCAATAAGCATATTTTTGCTATTGGTTTAGAATATTCATCTTTAGGTGAAGCATTGTTTAAATTCCTAAAATCAATGCACACTCTAAGTTTTCCATTTTTCTTCATTACTGGGACTAAATTAGACAACCACTCAACATACATAACAGGCCTAATGAATCCAGCTTTTAACAACCTTTCTATTTCTTCTTTTATTCTAGGGTAAATGTCAGGTGGCACTCTCCTAGCAGGTTGTTTATGAGGTTTCACATTAGCCTTGATAGGTAACTTGTGTTCCACTAGGTCCCTACTTAGTCCAGGCATGTCAATAATCCCAGGCAAAGCAATCTTTAAATTTAACTAACAAACTTACAAGCTTCTTTTGTCGAGATTCTGATAAGAATGAACTTACAAAAGTTGGTTTCGATTCACTAGAATCTGCCCCCAAGTTCACTTCTATCAAAGGATCTTATACAGTAACATGTACTTCTTCTTTGTCCCTTTCTTCTGATAAGAAAACTTGACTATCTACAATACAAACTAACTTTGCATTTTCTTCATCTTCATGGAACAAACTTTTCTCCATTGAATAAGCCTGAACTTTCTTCAGAGTCTCTTTATTACAAATGAAATATCTTTACTCATCATCAACAATCTCTTCTATGACCACTCATGAATTTCTCACCGAGTCTATTATTGCTTCTACAGATAACTTACTCCACTCATTGTTGTTGATCAATGATGTAGCCTTAGATGCTTCACATTCAAGCCCCCCTCAATTCTCAAAGGACCATACTTATTGGAATACAGTTGAGCATCCAAACAGCCAGCACTCACAACAAATGGCTTGTTGTCTGGCTGAACAATCTCAATTTCTCCATTTTCTTTCCACAACAAAACTACCTGATCTAATAATGATGGAATTGCACTGTTAGAATGAATCCAATCTGTCCCTAATAATTCAATACAAGTAGTTGAAGGACCAATACCAAAGAAAGCAGCAACTGAACTTACCTCTCCAACTTGTAAGTTTACTGGCAAGATACCTTTAGCCCTTGTAGCACCACCATCAAATCCATAAATGACTATATTTGAAGGCAGTAGTTATGTACTTTCAGCTTTTAACTTTGCAAGCATCCGATGAGCAATTACATTCATAGCAGCTCCATTATCTACCAATATTTTTTTCACAGGGAGTCCATTGAACACAGCTGAAATGTAAAGCGATCTCAAGTGCTGAGTAAGCTCAGTTGGTGGTTTTACAAATGACACCTTCCATTGTTTACCTTCTACCAGGATTTCTTTGGATTGATTTGACTCAATTTTTACACCATCTGCTTCCCTTTTTGCAACATTAATTTTTGAAGCCCAGTCAACATCATCTTCTAAAGTTAATGATGCCATTGGCTCTACTGAAACTTCTTTTGTTTCACTCATTTCATCAATGATGTCATGCTTTTCATAAGCCAAAAATGCATTAGGCAGAACATAATTCACTGACACTTTATCAGGTTAGTCAGAACTTCGCTGATTTGATGATTCTCAATCAGATTCTTCTTTCTTTCTATCAAACCTGGGATTGTCATCTTCTGATCCTCCAGCAACTTTTTCTTCCATCTGTACTGCATTTACTTGCATTTCATCATCATCAGGTTCCTCCTTTGGAACTACATAAGTTCTGTATGTCAAACCCCAATCTTTAGCCATTTGCATGTAATTCTGCTTAGCCACTTTATTGAATTTTTGCCACTTTCTCCTTTGAGTTCTAGGCATATCTCTATATGAGGGAAGTCCCATTTCCTGAGGATCAACGTATAATTTTTAAAACCATCGACCTGTAGGAGTATCAGGTGGTGGTCTAAAGGACTTCTTTTCCCTATTCTGTGGAGAATTAACTCTTTCCCACGCATTTCTTCTAGATAAAGGCAGTTGTGATAAAATTCTTCTCTCAACAGGCTCTCCCATTTCTTCAACTTGCCTTTGGCTATTCTGCACCATTCTAACTTGTCCTTGTTGAACAAAGTGAAAAAACATAGCTTTCCCTCTTCCAAAACTCCTTCCAGGAGGAAATTCACCCCTAAAATCTCTTCCAGGGTAATTACTCCCTACATGAATGTTTTGAACTGATCTTGAATAAGGCCTGGGATACCTTTCCTCGAGTATTGGTCCTCTTTCTGTTATAAATTCATGTTTAAATTCACTAGGAATTCTTCTGCAACTATGAACTGGTATTCTCTTTTCTCCCATTTTTAGCTATTCTTCTCTCATAATATCAGCAAAAGACATCTTCTGTTGTTGTTCTTGCACTTGTTTAACCTCTGTTCCCTTTGAATTCAACCCTTGCTCGCTTTTTGGAACAATCATAGCATCCACAAACTTACTCAAAATCTCTAGAAGTTTTCTTTTTTCTCCATTTGAACTTTGATACGAATTTACTTATGTTAGATTCATATCTATCCTTAAAAAGCTTCCAAAGATCAACTTGACAACTTCAACTTCTAGATGTGTATGTCGACAATCTTCACAAAGCAACTCCTCTTCTTTCGTAGGTCTTAGTTGACAATTAGACCTGCAATTGTTAACCTAAGATCACAAAAATTCACAAGCAATTAAGCAATCACAAATTAATTGTTTGCTAGGACTCAACAAGATTGAAGAACCCTAAGTATGCTCAAACTAGAACAATGAAGCTAATCTAATCAATTTGGGTGAATAAACCTCAAAATCTTTATTGAAAACTTAACTTGTGTTTTCAAGAGGGGGTTGGTCCCTTTATCATTTTCTAATCCTACAGCCATAAGGGCGGTTTACATAAAGGAAAGTGATCGAGCTAAAACAACTCTATTTTTATGATCATTTTCCTATGGTTTTTGCTATTTTTATGTGTATTTTTACCCTATTTTATAAGTATTTGTGTTTTTAGGTGTTGAAGACAAGAAAAGTGGAAACTTGTTGTTTTTCACTCTTTTTGGAGCTATTTTGATGACTTTTTACTCAAATATGGACTTAGCGATTCGGAGTGAAGATTTGAAGATTCGAAGTTCGTGTTTGAAGATTTATTGAAGATAATTTGACGAATTGAAGACCATTGAGGAATTATTTGAAGAAGGAAGAATTGAAGATTGGAGTTTTAATTGTAAAGGATTGAAGACAAGCCTAGAAGAAGACCGGAAGCTATGAAATTTTGGATATTTTATATGGGATAATACTCAACCCATATAAGCCCACAATTGGTATTAAAATCCCAATTGGTGCCGCATAAACCCTCCAAAATATCCAAATCCCGCAATTTCCCGCAACTAGTCCTATTTGGATTAGATTCGCAGTCTCGGAAAAAGGCCATAACTTTCTGCTCCGATATCTATTTTAGGCCCGTGAGTATCCGTTGGAAAGATAATTCCGAGATCTACAACTTTCCTTTGAAGTCGAAAACCCAGTTCTGCCATCTTCAAGCCCGAAATTGTTGTCGAAGGTTCTGTACAAATCCAGAATTTTCTAGAGTCCTATTTTCACAAGGATTTTGACTCTAGGAAGACTTTTAAGCCAACTAGGAGACAAAGTCAGCCTCTAAACCGTCCTAAACCCTTTCCTAAGTCTATGAGGAGTCTAATTAGTCCACTATAAATAGCCACCTTATGTAACCCAATCCCATACAATTCTCTATCATCTTTTTCTTCGAAAATATTTTAGTTTTTCTCTAGTTTTTAGGCTAGGTGTGTCGACACACTCTCTTTACATAGAGAGGTGCGGCATCCCTAGGGTTTCAAGAAGGAGATTTCGCCCCCTTCTAGTCTTGTAAGTTTTCTTACGCCTCTTGATCGGTCGTTGATCAAATAACAAGATAATTCTCCACAAACCAATAACTACTAGGTAGGGCAAGTAGGGGTCGAATCCACAGGGAGAGAGGATAATTTCTTTACTAATTAATTATGTTTAAAAAGAGTAATTTGAAAGAAGAGATTTTGGTAATTCTAAATTAAAACTAACCAAATAAATTAAGAGCAAAGTAAACTGAGTAATCAACTATATAGAACAAACCTCCAATATAGAATCTATTTCACCCTTGACAATATTAACATGGATCATCGACTCCAAATATAAATTTGATATTAATTGTCAATCAATTAAGCATCATAAATTATTCCAAAGTAGTATATATCCTAAGACATAGGCTTCAACTTTCCTTAGAACAAAATAATCTCCCTAATATCTTAAACAACTCCACTTGAATAAATGGCCTGGAACATGCTCCTGATGCAGCAACACATTCCAACATGCTAGGCGAATCAATCTTGCTACTAGCTAAAATCAATTCCTAATGTACTATTTTAGGTACCACCTCAACATAGCACAAGCGTTAAGATTTTACTATCCACATGTCTGATAAATCATAACCAAACTTGCCTACATCAATTTCCATCTCGGCCTAAAGATTTCGACAAGGTTTGATATCCCAGTGAATCTAGAACTTCTAGCTCCATTGCCACCTTTGACCAATATCAACTTAACTTAAGTCGACTTGAATCTAACTTTAGCATTCATATTTTCAAGATAAGTAGGCCTCCAAATCCATCAAAACATAAACACATAAAATGAAGTACAGAGATAAGAAACATATTCAAATGGAAATCAAATTATTAAGAACAAAAGTCTCCCCATAAATTAAATGTCAAGAGATCAATATGATTCTACATTGGAGAAATAAAATATTAGCTACCCATGAATTGAGTAGCCATCAAAAGAAAAAGGAATAGAAAAACCTAAAGTATGGCCGGCGGCTTCCTTAACTCCAATCTTCAACCTAATTCGCCAACTCTTTTCTAGAGAGAAAAGGTGGCTATTTATACTAGAGACTTAGGGCTAACTTAACCTAGGACAAAATAGACATTTTAACTCATTAAACCATCTTCAAAAGAGTGGAATTTCGTCCTCTAGGTCTGGGCTATCTTCAAATACCGAATTTGGACAGATCTCATCAACTTGGGCTTGATTTCAAGGACTTTTCTAGATCCAGCATGTCTGCAGAAACTTCAGGGGCATTTTCATCCACGATAACAGCAAAACTGGACTTCAGCCGAAACATGAAAGTTGTAGATCTTGGAATTAGCTTTACAACGCCTACTCATTTGCCTCATTCGGAGCTCTAGATCAAAAGTTATAGCCAAAATACAGAAAGATAGCCAAATCTGGAAACAATTGGAGAAGCTTCAAAGTGAAGTGACGCATGATGGCTACTGGTGCGCGCCCGGGTGCTGACCCGACTCCCCCTGGGCGCCCATGTCATGGCTTGTGCGCCCAAGGCGTTGGCCTCAGGCCCAGGTTGCCTGTGTCCATATGGGTGATGGGTGGCACTCCCAACTAGCGCTGGGCGCCCATTGTGGCATGTTTGGCACCCCATGTGGTTTGCCTCGCGCCCCATGTGCTCCAGTGCTATGACGCCTCTTGACATGTCTTCTTGCCTTGAAATTTAACTTTGGTCCTTTGCTTCAAACTCTTGAAAATCAATCTTATGATGGTAAAATTGACTCTTCAAGCTTTTCAATCACGATCATGTTGGCTCCATTCTTCACAGAAAGTCCATGAAAAATCTTTGTACCTAAAAACGACCAAAATAGCTCCAAAAAGCACCTAAATCATCATATTTGCATAATCTACATCTTTAACACCTACAATCACAAATGTAAGCATTATAGGGCAAAATCTAGCACAAATGCATTCATAAGCATAGGAAAATGACCATAAAAATATGCATAGTTTTGGTCTGATCATATTTCCCCCACACTTAAGCTTTGCTAGTCCCTAGCAAAATAGTGCACTTTTCTCGAAAGAAAGGGTAAACAATTTCAATTGCACATACATATCAAGAGATAATCTAACCATGAAGTCAAGAGAGCAAAGATTAATGAGAATACTTAATCTCAAAATCAAGCAATAACAAGCATCATCATTCTTAAGTAAACATAATAAGAGAAGTTCAATTCACTTACCATCCTCTTCTTTACATGACCATCACTAAATATGAGCTTGTGTATCATCTATTTCCAAAGAAAAAGTACTATCATGGATATTAATCCAAGATTAGGATGGGTTTAGAAAAGGCAACTTACTTTAAAGAGACAAGGTTACTAACCTTAGAAGTGTCCATGGTTTATTTTTGAGGTTACTAACACTCATTTTTATAAGAGGACAATATTTCCGCAATCCCCATGCCTCTTATCCTCTTTCCAAGGGTTACTAACTCCTTTTGTTAAAGAAGAGAATGACAACAATGGTTTTTTTTTTATTATTAAAGCAGAAATACCTCTTCTCCTCCCTTCATGAAAACACTTCTTTCCTAAAGATGTAGCTACCCTTACTACCCCCACACTTATGTCTCGACATATCCATGACATACCTTCATATTTGTAATCAAGAATCAACACAAGTTCTAGAAGTAATAAGTCATCAAAGCATTGGATAAACGAGCTTATATCACAATCTCAAATTATGCTTAATTCTAAGAAATCAAATGCATGCTAAAACTTAATCAAAGATTAAAGCATTCTTAACATTCTAAGCATCAATCTTTCATAATTAAACCAATCACTTAACATGTATATAACAATTTAATTGTCCAAAATTCAAGAGATAAGGAACTACCTAACCACTTCTACAAACTAAACCTAAAGTTAATACTAAAACATGCAAAAATTATTCCACTTTCGTAGGTGTACGGCGGCACTTAGCTCGTGATGCAAGCCATTTCAACCTAAGACTGAAGGGGTACTTAGGAGGTGTTATGTCATCTGAGGGTTTACTTAACTAGAACGATACCCACATTGATCGTGTCGTCAGCAATCATAAGATAATCCCCACAAAACCTAACTAAAGTAGATAGGGCAAGTAGGGGTCGAATCCCACAGAGAAGGGTAATAATCTTATCCAAAGAATAAATCTTTTCTAAAAATTACTTTTAAAACAGAAAACAGGGGATTAAAATTATCAATTAAAGGAAAGCAATTAAACTAAAAACAAAGCAAAGTATATTAAATCTAAATCTATGGCAATTTATAAAGAAAACAATAATTAAAAGGCATACTTCTTCTCCAATGGTATGAATCAATCAAATTAACTATGGATCCTTGATTTAAAAGATGAATTCAATATTTTATTCTAGATGACGACTGGTCTGGAAAACGAACATGCATAATGGATAAAGCTCTTGATCCAGTGTGAATTATCCCTTTTATTCTTTAGACAATCACCTCTTGATCCAGTGTGATAATTACCCAAGAACAAAGCATTAAGAACAATTATATATTTTTCACGCATGCTTACAAAAGTAAAACCAAACAATGAGCAAATTACTTTGGCCACTGATCCCTAATTCCCTTGGAAGGAAGATCCTTCGCCTCCATTTGCTACCTAATAATCAAGCACGAACGATCCTTCAATGGCTTGATTTAGCTATAGATCTATCAAATCATATCATTAGTTGTAGTCTAAATCCACAATCATCAAGATCATAAGATTAAAACAGAGATTTAAGAACTATCTATCAAGAACAAACATCAAATTATAAGCACAAAAATCTCACCATAATCAATTGATTAAATTCACCAAAGGATAAGAAGTATTAAGGATTTAGTTACTCATGGATTTGGGAAAATCCATGAGAAGCATAAGAAAACTTACAAGACCTTCGGGCGGAATCTCCTTAACCTTCAACAAGGAGGGTTATCGCACCTCTCTATGCAAAGAGAGGTGTCGACACCCTCAACCTAAAACTAGAAGAAAAACTAGAACTAGAAGAAAAATAGATGAAGAGAAAAATTGTAGATAGATGTTTTATCATCTAAGGCTACATAAGGTGGCTATTTATAGTGGAAAAATAACCTAAAGACTCCTATTAGACTTAGGAAAAGAGGCTAGGACGTTCTAGGGGCTGACTTAGTCTCCAAGTTGGATTAGATGTCATCCTAGAGTAGAATCCAAGTCAAAATAGGATCCTGGAATTTTCTGGAATCGTGCAGGAAGTTCAACGTCAAATTCCGGCTTGAAGATGGCAGATTTGGGCTTTACACTTCAAATAAAAGTTGTATATCTTGGAGTTAGCTTTCCAACGGCTACTCATGGGCTTAAAACAGACATCTGAGCAGAAAGTTATGGCCTTTTTAGCGAGACTGCGCTGAATCCTAGTCCCAATAGGACTAGTTGCGGGAAATTGCGGGATTTGGATATTTCCTTGGACTTGTGTGGCTTCAATTGGGATTTTAACTCCAATTATGGTCTTATATGAGCTGAGTATTATCCCATATAAAATATCCAAAATTCCATAACTTTCGGGCTTCTCTTCATTCCTTTGCAATTAAGCTCCAAATCTTCAATTCTTGTTTCTTGAAATAATTCTTCAATGATCTTCAAATCTTCAAATTATCTTCAATAAATATTCAACCACGAACTTCGAATCTCCAAATCTTCATTCCAAATTGCTAAGTCCATATTTGTGCAAAAAGTCATCAAAATAGCTCCAAAAAGAGTGAAAAACAACAAGTTTCCACTTTTCTTATCTTCAAGACCTAAAAACACAAATACTTGCAAAATAGGGTTAAATTCCACATAAAAATAGCAAAAAACATACGAAAATGATCATAAAAATAGGGTCTATTTTGGCTCGATCACACACACATTTTATTATTATTTAAAATTAAAATTAAAAGAACTAAGTAACTAAGTAAACTTGATGACTAATATATTAAGCGTTCACCTATCTCCTCCCCCACACTTAAATTCAACATTGTCCTCAATGTGAAATTAAACAACAAATCAAAAAAATAAAGGTTGGTTGCGAAAATTAAAAAGTTAAAGGTTGAGCGGCATACCTTGTATGGTTGATGAAGTTGCAACTTACACTTAAAAACAATAATGAAATTAAAAGGGAAAAAGGGAAAGGGAAAAACTTAATTGTCTTATTGATAGAAAAATAAAAACATGCTTAAAATAAATACTACTACCTAAGTGCATAAAAGTAAAATTAAGATTTCTAAGAGCTAAGTTCAATCAATAGGCTCATCAATAGCCTTCTACATAAGCTCAACAAATTCCTCCAAACTTTGGACAATAGCATTGAGTTCCTCTTGAATTTGCAACACACGATCAGGAATGCTTTTGATCTTGATAAAAACAGGGTGAGTGGTTGACTCTTTTCGTTTCTCCTCCTGTTCAACTTCCTCTCCATCATCTTTGGACTTAAAATTTAAGTCTAAACTTGGGTCAGATTCAGAAGAAATTGAAACAAAAGACTTTTCTTTAACCTCTTCAACCTTGGGAAGGTTGGTCATCAAAGGCATAGGCGGTGGAGTTTCTCTCTCAACCCTACACAAAGCAGCAACAAGTGGTGGTCTCACATGATTGTGATGAGAGGAAGATACGACATAGGTGTTGTATGGAGCATAGCGGCTCGGCATGGGTGGAGGGCGGTATGGAGGGCGATAGGGTTTACTTCTATAACCATCAATATGCGACATATTGCTCCATGGTGCAGGCCTTGTTCCCATCCATGGCTTGGATCTCCTTGAAGGTCCTCTTGGGTGGTGGTAGCGAGGTTGTCCAAAGCGAGGCTTTTCTCGAGAGAAAAACTTAGCGTTGGGCATGCCATCATCATCAATTTCGGCATTCTCCCTCTTCATTTGCTCCTTATGCAGCCTTAACCTTTTTCCACATAGCTTGACAGATCAATCGAGCTTTGAAACCAGGTTTGGAAGCTACATCATCGGCGGGAAGGTTGTCCACCATGGCAAGGATCTCACGGCGATCATCCCTTGTGAATCAGCCTTCGAAATTCTCATCATACAAGCTCCCATAATCCTTGAATTGAGCTCTCAAAGCTTCAAATTGCTCTTCAAAATCAGCCATGATTCTATGTGTGTGTCGACAAAAACAAATAAGCAAAAGAAAAATTCAACAAATCTACACAACTCCAAACGGCACTATGTTAGTTTTCTCAACTCAATTCTTCCAAAATTAGAATAAATATGCAAGTTGAAAGCTTTGTATCTAAAGAATAAATTCGGAAAATTAAATTGAAAGAGAAAAGAAAAGAGTTTACCTCTTGAGCCGCCGGTGGTGATGTGAAGAAAATAAAGGGGTGGAGCTCCCTTTATATAGTGAATTAATCCTAGTTCTAGAAGAATTTAACCTAGACTTGGGGAATAAGTAAAGGAAATCACCTAGGAAACATATAGAAAGAGTTCAAACCTGATTTGGAAAGGAGAAAATTCGGATTAAAGTGGCTTAGGATCGAAATCCTAGTCTAATTTGGAATTGGAGTCGCACTATCAAACTGTCAGGATGTGGCTGGGGGTCGCATGGTTCTGCCTGGGCGCTGAGGCTTTCGGCCTGGGCGCCCGTCGACAGTCGGGCTCCGGGCCTGCTGGGGCCTGGCGCGTTGTCGCCTGGGCGTTGGGGCAATCTGCCTGGGCGCCCAGCGACAGTCGGGCCCTAGTTCGCTTGGTGCTGCAGCCTTGTCGACATGGGTCCTCCATGTATCAACATGGGTTCTTAGTCAAGCTAATGACTTTAAACAAGTGCTTATTGGGAAGGTAAATTGGATCTTCCAAGCTTATTTCCTCGATCCAATATGTTTGCTCTCGCTCAAAGAATGGTTTGAGGCGTTGTCCATTAACTTTGTAGATCTTAGAGACACCAATTTTGCGTATGTCAACGGCTACACTTGGATAGACTTTGACAACTTCATAAGGTCCACGCCATCTTGATTGTAGCTTACAGGGAATAACTTCAACTTGCTATAGTATAAAAGAACCTTGTACCCTTCATGAAAATTCTTGTGTAGAATCCCTCGATCATGAATTGCTTTGGTCTTTTCCTTATAGATCCTCGCGCTCTCATATGCATCATTCCTAATTTCCTCGAGCTCTTGCAATTGAAGCTTTCTTTGTAAACCAGCTTGATCAAAGTTGAGGTTGCATTGCTTGATTGCCCACCATGCCTTATGTTCCAATTCCACAGGTAAGTGACATGCTTTTCCAAACACAATCCTATATGGTGACATACCAATTGGTGTTTTAAAAGCAGTCCTATAAGCCCATAAAACATCATCTAATCTCAAGCTCCAATCCTTTCTATTCATGTTAACAGTCTTCTAGAGAATTTGTTTCACTTGACGATTAGATACTTCAGCCTGACCACTAGTTTGAGGATGATATGAAGTGGATATCTTGTGTGTCACTCCATACTTCTCTACTAATGATTGCACAAGTTTATTACAAAAGTGAGTACCTTTATCACTAATGAAGGCTCTTGGAATTCCAAATCGGTGGAGGATGTTGCTTTTCAAGAATTTAACCATAGTCTTTGCATCATCCTTTTCAGTAGCAATGGTTTCAACCCACTTGGAGACATAATCCACAGCTAACAAGATGTATACTTTCTTACCAGAGGAAGGAAATGGTCCCATGAAGTCTATTCCCCAAACATCAAAGATCTCCACTACGAAGATAGGGTTTTGAATCATTTGGTGTCTCTTGGAAATGTTTCCCACCTTTTGGCATTCTAGGCATGTCTTGCAAAACTCATAGGAATCTCGAAAAATTGTTGGCCAGTAGAATCCACTATCCAAAACCTTCCTTGCGGTGTTCTTATGTCCAAAATGACCTCCACATGCATAAGTATGGTAGAACTTCAACACTGATTGAATATCTTCATCAGGGATGCAACGCCTTATGACTTGGTCGGAACCATATCTCCATAGATGTGGATCATCCCAAAGATAATGTTTAGCATCACTTACAATCTTGGCTTTAACTCCTCTACTCGCATCTGGGGTTAGCTTCCTTGTTACCAAAAAGTTTGCAATGTTTGCATACCAAGGTATGTGGGAAACAGCAAATAATTGCTCATAGGGTAGTGCTTCATTGAGTGCAGTGTCTTCCTCCTTATCTTCAATTCTGCTTAGATGATCAGCCACTACATTCTCGGCTCCTTTCTTGTCTTTAATTTCCAAGTCAAACTCTTGAAAAAGCAAAAGCCAACGCATGAGTCTAGCCTTGGTTTCTTTCTTGGCCATGAGATACCGAAGTGTAGCATGATGTGAATAGATTGTCACCTTTGATCCCAAGATGTATGACCGAAATTTCTCTAAGGCAAAAACAACGGCAAGCATCTCTTTCTCAATGGTTGTGTAGTTCTTCTGAGCAGAATCCAAAATTCTTGAAGCATAGTAGATGACATGAGGTATCTTATCTACTCTTTGACCTAAAACAGCTCCAAGTGCAACATCACTTGCATCACACATGATCTCGAAAGGTAGATTCTAATCAGGTGGCTTCACGATTGGAGTAGTGGTGAGGGCAATCTTCAACTTATCAAATGCTTCCTTGCAATCTTCTCCAAACTCAAATTCAATATCTTTCTGAAGCAAACGACACATTGGTGCAAATATCTTTGAAAAGTCTTTGATAAATCTTCTATAGAAACCAACATGTCCTAAGAATGAGCGAATATCTCGAACACAGGTGGGGTAAGGCAAATTCTGAATGACATCAATCTTTGCTTTATCTACTTGTAATCCATCCTTAGAAACCACATGACCTTATACAATGCCTTGTTCGGCCATGAAAGGGCATTTTTCAGCATTTAGTACTAAGTTGGTCTCTACACATCTTTTTAGCACAAGCTCTAAGTTATGCAGGCACCTATGAAAATCATCTCCATAAACAGTAAAGTCATCCATAAATACCTCCATAATCTCTCCTTGGTAGTCTTGAAAGATGATCATCATACACCTTTGAAATGTTGTAGGGGCATTGCACAAACCACAGGACATTCGAGTATAGGCAAACGTACCATAGGGACATGTGAATGTTGTTTTCTCTTGGTCTTCTGGAGCGATTGGTATTTGAAAGTATCCTGAGTAACCATCCAAAAAGCAGTAGTAGGTACAACAAGCTAGCCTTTCCAACATTTGATCCATGAAAGGGAGTGGAAAATGATCCTTCCTTGTAGTAGAGTTTAGCTTCCTATAGTCGATGCACATTCTCCATCCATTTTGAAGTCTTTGAAGAACTAGTTCTCCATCCTTGTTTTCCACAATAGTGAATACAGATTTCTTGGGTACTACTTGGACAGGGCTAACCCACTTACTATCTGAAATAGCGTAAATGAGCTTAGCTCCTAAGAGTTTAAGAACTTCTTCCTTGACTACTTCATTCAAATTTGGATTTAACCTTCTTTGTGGTTGCCTTACTGGAGTAGCATCGTCTTCCAAACGAATCCTATGCATGCAAACAGAAGGACCAATCCCCTTGGTATCAGCAATTGTCCATCCCAAAGCTTCTTTGTACTTCTTCAAGACTCTGATTAGCTCTTCCTCTTGATCTTGGGTCAACTTACTTGAAATAATTGCAGGGAGTGTTTCCGTGTCTCCAAGAAAAACATACTTCAAATCTTCAGGCAATGGCTTCCATTTGACTTCTGGAGGCTTAACAATAGAGGGTGGAGGTACTTCCTTGGGTTCCAACCGAATGTAGGAAACTGTTTCCTTCTTGTTTGGGAATTTCTTCAAGTCACCAATGGTATCTATCATTTCATCCATCAAATTCACCTTGGTTCGCTTGACTTATTCCTCATCCAAACTATTTATGATCACTGCCTCTAATTCATCTTCTTTGTTGAGTGAATTAACCTGTTCAACAAGAAGATCAATTTCATCAGTGGCAGAAATAGATTGTTCTTTAATAGGATATTTCATAACTTTGTGCATATCAAACTTGATTACTTCCCTATCAAATTCGAGACTGAGGATTCCATCATGAACATCAATCTTAGTTCTTGCAGTGGTTAAGAAGGGCCTTCCCAATAACAATGGTGTATCAGAAAGATCAGCACCTTCCTTTCTTATGATATAGAAATCTGTGGGAAAAATGAGCTTATCCACCTGCACTAAGACATCTTTAACCAATCCCTCAGGAAGAATAATAGTTCTATCGGCCAATTGAATGATGATATTTGGTTTAATTAAAGGATCTAAACCCAATTGAAGATAAATAGAATATGGCATGATATTAATCGAAGAACCTAAATCACAAATTTCTTTCACAGTCATATTGCCTCCTATACTACATTGAATAGTAAATGCTCCTAAGTTTTTGCATATAGTAGGCAAATTCCTCTGAAAAGCATCAGAAAAACTTTTATTCATGCATACCTTTTCATTATCTTTCAATCTTCCTTTATCATCATTTAATTGCTTAAGAAAAGTTGCGTAACTTGGCACTTGCTCGATCGAAGCTACTAAAGGAATGTTTACCTTTGTTCCACGAAATGAATCCAATAGATTTTCCTCCAAGCATCCTTTATGTCTTTGTGTGAACAATTGAGGATAGAGTGCAGGACAATCATTGGTTTGCATTGTTTCCTTCTTTGATTTCTTCTTCCTCCTTGGTGGATCTTGAGCAATTGTTGGAAATGAAGTTAAGTTCGCTCCAAAGTCTATCTTTTCTTCCTCCTCACTCTTCACAGAATTCTCCTCATCATTTGGCATTTGCACATGGGGCATGACAATTGGTGATGGTTTCATTTCAGGGGTAGGAAGGACTAGTTCAACTAATGGTGTAGGAGAAGGAAATGGGGTGTTTGATGACTCCATCTCTTTCGTTACCCTAGGTTGATGATATTCCATTCCCATCTAATTAATTCCATACCTTTGAGAATTGTTCAATCCTTTGTCGAGCTCCATGTCGTTCTTGTGTCCTTGAGCCTCGTTCAATGATGTTTGCAAGATTGGTTGTTGATGATTTACTCCATGATTTGCAATCATGAGTCGCATGTAATTGGCAATGGTATCTTGTTGGTTGGCAATTTGCTTGCTAAGCAACTGATATACCTTGTCCTTTTCTATTACGACTGATTGTACCACTTCTTCAATTCTTTCCATCTTTTTGCAAATTGATGATTCAAACTCTGGCTCCTTAGGCTTGAGGTTCTCTTCTGATGTGCTAAATTGATAAATGTTCTCTGCCAGAATGTCGAGCAGCTTCCTAGCTTCCTTGGGTGTTTTGAGTGTCAAGCTACCTCCACTTGTTGCATCAATGTAGACTCGATCTTCATAAAACAATCTGATCGGTCATCAACAATCATAAAAATAATCCCAACAATTACTAACTATAAATAGCTAGGGCAAGTAGGGGTCGATCCCACAGAAAGATAGGTTATTATTCTTTTTCTTATTAAAAACAAAATAAATAAAGAGAATTTTGGAAGTAGAATTGAAATAAATCTCACAAACAAGTAAAATTAACTAAGAAAGCAGTCAAGAAAATTTAAGAAAACAATTAATTAAAAAGCAATGAATAGATTGAGAAAACAATTAAAGAAAACCCTCCAACATAGAATTAATCTCCCTCTTGACATAAATAACATGGATCATTGATATCTAAAGATTATGAAAACGTTGAATAGCTTGCTTGGAATTTAATCCTAAATTACCTAAATTAGATAAAGCTCTTGATCCAGTTGTGAATTATCCCTTTTATTCTTTAAACAACTACCTCTTGATCCAGTGTGATAATTACTCAAGAATAAAGCATTAAGATCTAGTAATTACAAGCACAACAAGCAATTACTCACCTATTGATTCTTATTTCCCTTGGAAAGAAGATCCTTCATCTCCAATTGCTACCACACAATTAAATCCAAAGATCCTTCAAGATTTAATTTAGCTAATGCAAACTGAATTATCATGATATTGTCGACTTCAACCAATCAAACAAGTTAACATGGAATTCATGCAGAGATTTAAGAAATACCCAAAACGATTTTCATATATAAGCACAAAATCTCACCATGATAATAGTCAAGAGATCAATTAAATTCTACATTTGAGAAAAGAAAAGGATTACTCACTCATGAATTGAGTGAGCATCCAAAAATAAGAAGAAGAAAATTTATCTATGGATGAGGAAGGAGGAGGGGGGGGGGGGCGGCTCCTAATTTCTCCTCCAAATCTTCAAGCAATTCTACAATATATTTTTTTAAAGAGAGAATACATAAAAACCTAGACCTAAGGTGGCTATTTATAGGGGAAAAATAACCTAAAGACTCCTATTAGACTTAGGATATAAGTCTAGGACGTTCTAGGGGCTGAATTGGTCTCTTAAGTTGGCTTAAAAGTCTTCCTAGGATCCAAATCCAAGTGAAAGTAGGATCTTGAAATTTCCAGAAATCGCACAGCAACTTCGACATCAGTTTTGGGCTTGAAAACTGTAGAACGGGGCTTTGGACTTCAAAAGAAAGTTGTAGATCTCGAGGTTAGCTTTCCAGCGGCTACTCATGAGCCTAAAACGGACATCTGAGCAGAAAGTTATGGCCTTTCTACCGAGACTGCGCTGAATCCGGGATTAAATCGCAAATCTGCGGGAAATTACGGGATTTGGATACTCTTTTGAATATTAAGCCCACAAATTGGGATTTTAACTCCAATTGTAGGTTTATATGGGCTGAGTATAATCCCATATAAAATATCCAAAAATCCTTAACTGCCGGGCTTCATCTGGGCTTGTCTTCAATCCTTTGCAAATTAAGCTCCAATCTTCAATTCTTGCTTCTTGAAATAATTCTTCAATGGTCTTCAAGTCTTCAAATTGTCTTCAAGAATTTGAAACACGAACTTCGAATCTTCAAATCTATACTCAAAATTACTTTACTCTTATCTGTGTAAAAAGTCATCAAAATAGCTCCAAAAGTAGTGAAAATTAACAAATTTCCAATTTCACATCTCTTAAAGACTCAAAACACAAATATCATCAAAATAAGGAATATTAGAGCATAAATAGACTCAAAAACATAGAAAAATAGCCATAAAAATAGGGTTGTTTTTGCCTCGATCACAATCCATCATAGAATTGTCGTATCAAGAGTTCCTCACCTATGTTGGGGTAGGGGCAACCTTCACAAATCTTGTTGTACCTTTTCCAATATTGAAACCACTTCTCATTAGGTAGTTGGTGACAAGAATTGATCTTGCTTCTGACATCAACACGTTTGGCTTCTGGAAAATATTGGTTCAAGAATGCTCTCTCCATTTCCTTCCAAGAAGTAATCGATTTCGATGGCAGACTCCAAAACCACTCTTCCGCTTTACCTTCCAATGTAATTGGAAAAGCTCGAAGCCTTGCTTGCTCTTCAGGCATCCTAAGCATAGCACATTTGATGATGAAACGTCGCAAATGCTCATGAGGATTTTCATGGGGTTCCCCATGAAAAATTGGTAGCATACGGACCACTCCAGGCTTTAACTAGTAGGACAAATCTTTTGGATAATCAATGCAATGGGGCTTCAATTCATAGTTGAAATTCAACTCCCTTAGAGTAAGTGATTGCTCCATTGAATTCTCCTACAAATCAAAGATGATCAAGTGTAAAAGTAAAAAGGAAAAATAAAAAGAAAACAAATATTTACAAATAACACAATCTAAAAGTAAAGAAATTAAAAGCACACACTCTCTCCCCGGCAACGGCGCCAAAATTGTGATCGGTCGTTGATCAAATCACAAGATAATTCCCCACAAACCAATAACTACTAGCTAGGGCAAGTAGGGGTCGAATCCACAGGGAGAGAGGATAATTTCTTTACTAATTAATTATGTTTAAAAAGAGTAATTTGAAAGAAGAGATGTTGGTAATTCTAAACTAAAACTAACAAAATAAATTAATAGCAAAGTAAACTGAGTAATCAACTATATAGAACAAACCTCCAATATAGAATCTATTTCACCCTTGACAATATTAACATGGATCATCGACTCCAAATATAAATTTGATATTAATTGTCAATCAATTAAGCATCATAAATTATTCCAAAGTAGTATATATCCTAAGACGTAGGCTTCAACTTTCCTTAGAACAAAATAATCTCCCTAATATCTTAAACAACTCCACTTGAATAAATGGCCCGGAACATGCTCCTGATGCAGCAACACATTCCAACATGCTAGGCGAATCAATCTTGCTACTAGCTAAAATCAATTCCTAATGTACTATTTTAGGTACCCTCTCAACATAGCACAAGCATTAAGATTTTACTATCCACATGTCTGATAAATCATAACCAAACTTGCCTACATCAATTTTCATCTCGGCCAAAAGATTTCGACTTAACGTAACGTAAGTGACCAATATCAACTTAACGTAAGTCGACTTGAATCTAACTTTAGCATTCATATTTTCAAGATAAGTAGGCCTCCAAATCCATCAAAACATAAACACATAAAATGAAGTACAAAGATAAGAAACATATTCAAATGGAAATCAAATTATTAAGAACAAAAGTCTCCCCATAAATTAAATGTCAAGAGATCAATAAGATTCTACATTGGAGAAATTAAAGATTAGCTACTCATGAATTGAGTAGCCATCAAAAGAAAAAGGAATAGAAAAACCTAAAGTATGGCCGGCGGCTTCCTTAGCTCCAATCTTCAACCTAATTCGCCAACTCTTTTCTAGAGAGAAAAGGTGGCTATTTATACTAGAGACTTAGGGCTAACTTAACCTAGGACAAAATAGACATTTTAACTCATTAAACCATCTTCAAAAGAGTGGAATTTCGTCCTCTAGGTCTGGGCTATCTTCAAATACCGAATTTGGACAGATCTCATCAACTTGGGCTTGATTTCATGGGCTTTTCTAGATCCAGCATGTTTGCATAAACTTCAGGGGCATTTTCGTCCATGATAACGGCAAAACTTGACTTCGACCAAAACATGAAAGTTGTAGACCCCGACTCCCCCTGGGCGCCCATGTCAATGGCTTGTGCGCCCAGGGCGTTGGCCTCAGGACCCAGGTCGACTGCGTCCATATGGGTGCTGGGTGGCACTCCCGACTAGCGCTAGGCGCCCCATGCGGCATGCTTGGCGCCCCATGTGGTTTGCCTCGCGCCTCATGTGCTCCAGTGCTATGACGCCTCTTGACATGTCTTCTTGCCTTGAAATTCAACTTTGCTCCTTTGCTTCTAACTCTTGAAAATCAATCTTATGATGATAAAATTGACTCTTCAAGCTCTTCAATCACGATCATGTTGGCTCCATTCTTCATAGAAAGTCCATGAAAAACCTTTGTACCTAAAAGCGACCAAAATAACTCCAAAAAGCACCTAAATCATCATATTTGCATAATTTACCTCTTTAACACCTACAATCACAAATGTAAGCATTATAGGGCAAAATCTAGCACAAATGCATTCAAAAGCATAGGAAAATGACCATAAAAATATGCATAGTTTTGGTCTGATCACCTCTCATGGATTTAGTAGCTAAATTCTTAATACTTCTTATCCTTTGGTGAATTCAATCAATTGATTATGGTGAGATTTCTGTGCTTATAATTTGATGTTAGTTCTTGATAGATAGTAAGTGAGTCTCTGTTTTATTTCATGATCTTGATTCTTATTAATTTAGAATGGCCGGTAAAGAGGTAAGTTGATAGATCTATAGCTAGATCAAGCTTAGAATTAACCACACAAGTTTGATTATTGGTAGCAATTGGATGAGAATTATCCACTCCATCCAAGGGACAAGCTTACCACTGACCGATTTATTTGCTTGGTGTCTGGTTTTATATTAAGCATGTGCGAAAAAATAATTGTTCTTCATGCATTGTTCTTAGGTGATTTTTAAGTCCTAACCAGGAAATCAACCACTGAAGGAATAATAGGGATATTTTAAGCCTCAAAAGGGAAATTTTATCTAATATACATGTTAGGTTTTTCCTAGACCGTTGTCATTAAGGATAAAATATCGAATTCATCTTTTAAATCAAGGATCCATAGTTAATTTGATTGATTCATACCATTGGAGAAGAAGTATGCCTTTTAATTATTGTTTTCTTTATAAATTTCCATAGATTTAGATTTAATTTACTTTGTTCTATTTTTTTTAATTGCTTTCTTTATAATTAATCATTTCAATCCCCTATTTTCTTTTCAAAACTGATTTTTGGAGGAGATTTAATCTTGGGATAAGTTTATTCCCCTTCTCTGTGGGATTCGACCCCACAAAGAAGGGGAATAAATTAGCTCTAAAACTAGCATGTTTCTCCTTTTCTTTAGCCCTATATTAAGATTCCATTCTAGCAATTCATCCCTCAATTTCAATTGATCTTTTAAAGCTTCTTGAGGTGATAAAGGAACTAAAGTAATAGGATACTTACCACACATAAATGAATACTTATTGGTCTCACCATCATGATGCATGTTGTTGTCAAATTGCCAAGGCCGACCAAGTAGTACATGGCATTCTTGCATTGGCAAAACATCACATAACACGTCCTCCTTGTACTTGCCCAAAGAAAGAGAAACTAAAACTTGCTTATTAACCTTAATCTCCTCTCTATCATTGAACCATCCTAAACTATAGGGTTTAGGGTGTTTAGTAGTGGGTAATTGCAACTCCTTCACTAAATACACACTAGCTATGTTGGTACAACTCCCTCCATCAATGATCAAACTACTAGGCTTCCCATTCGCATACATCCTAGTATGGAACAAATTCTCCCTTTGATTTTGCACATCACCTTTTACATATGCACTCAAAGCTCTCCTAGCAACTAAACTCTTAAGGGGAGGTGTCTCATCCTCATCATGCACAAACTCTTCCTCATCTCCTTCATCATCTCCATCACCACTTAAGTTAAATTCCTCCTCTTCACTCACAAGCTCTCCATGATCATTAAAGTACAATGCCTTCTTGTTGACACAATCCCTAGCATAATGACCAAATCCTTGACACTTGAAACACTTAATGTGAGATTTATAAGAAGAACTAGATGAAGATTTAGAATCGGTTTTAGGACTTACTAAACCTTTTTGCGCCACCTCCTTGATTTGAGTTTTGTCATCTTTCTTAATAGGAGTTTTCCATGAGTTTGATGATGAAAATCCTTTCTTAGCCACACCATTCTTCTTGACTTGACCCTCGGCCTTCAAAGCATGTTGCAACATCTCTTCAACATCATAGTGTTGTTGCATCTCCACTATATCATGAATGTCTCTGTTTAAACCCGCAAGAAACCTAACCATTGTAGCTTGTGGAGCTTCTTCAATTTCAGCCCTAGACATCAAAAACATCATCTCCGAGTAGTTCTCATCAACACTCTTTGATCCGTGCCTCAAAGTTTGCAAGCTTTGATAAAGAGAATTGATGTAAAAGCTTGGCACAAATCTCTTTCTCATGACACTCTTCAACTCAACCCAAATATCAATAGGGCACTCCAAATTTCTTCCCCCTGATTGCACTAATTGATTCCACCAATTTAAAGCATCCTCAACAAACTCAAGGATAGCAATTTGTACCTTCTTAGATTCGGCAAAGGGATGATAATCAAAGTACATGTCCAATTTCGATTCCCACTCCAAGTAATCCGCAGGAGTCCCTCTCCCATTGAACTTAGGAATCTTGTACTTAATGTTGTCTTTAGGCTCTTCTCTATCACCACCTCTCCTAGGCCACAAGTTCTCATTGTAAGTTTGGCCTCCAAGTTCTTATTCTCTCAATCTCTCCATTGGATCACCTCTCCTAACAACTTACCTTTGAGCATGTTGTTGTACACCTTGTGCGATGTTGACCCTTGGTTGGGGAGGTTGAGCTTGTTGATTTTGGGCCTCTAGGGTGTCCAATCTTTGATTAACTTGCGTGGACATGGCACCCATTCTCGTAGACATGGTGCCTAATTGTTGCATTATATTTTGCAACATGATAGCCATATTGGCCTGATTTTGCTCTTCTTCCACTGTACCTACAAAAAGAAAAGTTAGTAACAAAAAAAATCCTCACAAGTGTGTGTGTGTATACCTTGTTGTACTCTCGTGTTTGCACTCAACCTAAGGATTGGCGGTCCTCTAACAATCTTGATGATCTCACCAGATTTTGCCTTTTACTAGCTTCAATAGGCCTAATAAGAGCAACTTGTAAGAGTACTTCTTTCTTCTCGTGACCTACTTGAGAAACAAACAATTAGGAGTAAAAACTTATGTGAATCAAAGTAAGAAGTGATCTCAAACGAATTTGTAGCCCCCTTATATCGCCCATGCTTGCTGCACAAATCCAATTAAAACACACAAAACACAATTCAACCAATTCAATCAATTAAGAACTCTAGTACCACTTAAATCCAATTTTGTACCACTTGAATCCAATAGAGTTCCGACCTGAAATTCTTCAAATTAAACCTTTGTCGCAACGTCCGGGTCCGAGGTACCGACCCCTGCCGCTGAACGACTTGGGATGAAACACTACTGATGCCTATGGAGTCGCCACTAATCAAATTACTAGGTGTGATTAGTCACCTAATGATTGACCTAACCAGTCTAATGAGGTCCGAAGCTTGGCGAGGGACCCACTAAACCTATTAGTCTGGTCTTGTCACCTGAATCTAGGTTCAGGTGTCGGTTACACCCTGGGAAGGATTAGCACCCCCGAAACGCCCGTCAAATGACGATACTCTAAGTCTAACTAGATCTAATGTGGGTCCGAAATAAGAAGGTTGCTTTTAATTCTTAATCCTAAATTTCGAAATTTTCATTGTTTCAAGTGAATTGAAACCTTTTATTACTTTTGAAAAGAACAAAGTCAAACACAGATGTGAAAAGAAAACTGGACCTTCCGACCGGGAAGGGTCATCTAGGGGTATTTTGGTCATTTGCATATTCATGGGCATTTTTGTCATTTTTTTAAGTTCACTTTTGATTTAGATCAGCTAATCCATTTTTCTTAGTCATCTAATTTGCATTTGAAAAACCCAAAAAAATCTTAATATGCGCCTTTGGCATTTCATGTCTTTAACTTCATTTAGTAATTTAATTAGCATTGTTGCATTTTAATCATGTGGCTTAAGTTCAATTTAGTGTTTTGAATAATTAGTTATCAATTTAGCAATTAGTAAGGCATTCCATAAGTAGGACTCGCATAATTTTGGTAATGGCATTGGTTGGAAGAAAAAGTACAAAAAGAGATGAGATTGCATTTTAGTCAGTAAAGCATGTTCTTACTTTGCATATTAAGTTTAGTCCATTTAGATTAGTATCATAGTTAAAGAGCATATTAGAATTTGAATTTGAGGCAATGTAGCATAACACTTTACATTACATACTTACTTTCATACATATTATTTACATTTCAAAATCTTGCTTATGCTTTTGCTATATTGGAAATAAGTACAAGGCATTTGATGTACGAATTGGACATTTGATTTGCAAATTGTGCTCTTTTTCTTCTCCAATATTGTTGTTGCACCATCCAAAGTGGATTACACAAGTTTTTTTAAAAAAAACAAAGCAAAAATGCAAGTTAGAGACAAAGCAAACAGCCCAAGCAAGTTGTCAATAGCGCAGTCCTGGAAAAACCCAAATTCGATTACCTTAGAGGGCTCGAACGGGAAAACTTTGTAAACGAAAGTCGTAGAGGACTCTGGGGGCTTCAATTTGAGCACAAGAACGACATGATTCGGAATTGAGACGAGGAGATGTGGGCCCCGCAATCCAGGCCCCAAAAACTGCAAAAATTCTGGACAGGAATCGAGGCTTAAAGAAAACTCAAAATTGACCTCCGAGATGACTCCGGTTGACAAAGTGGTCTTCATGAAAGTTGAAGATCACTCTCCAAGCTTTCCATAGCTTGCAAAAACACGTCATTTGGAGTTAAGATGGAAAAGATATGATTTTTCAAAGTTGGCTGCAAAAATAACTCAAACAGCAAGCAATTGGCAAGGGGAATTCAAGCAATGGCTAATGCACATGTCAAACCAATTCATGGCAATTCAGCAGGGTAATACAAGTCAGACAGTCGAAGAGTAAGGCAAAAAATGAATCAAAGTTGATCATTCAAGCAAGTCAAAATAATAAAGCATTGCCAACATAAACAACAAGCAAGATTACCAAATGCAATTTGGGGAAACAAAATGGTCAATAACAACGGATTGCCCAAGTAGTTACAGAGAGATAATGGAAAAGAGAAAATTCCCTTACCATGCTCATTTGCCAACTCTTCGCGAACTCACCAAAAGGACAACTCACTTGGCCAGCTCGTCCCTTATCTGATTGCAACAAAATTCACCTGCCACAAAGAGACAAAATTAGTTAGCGGAAGAAAAGAAAAATATGAAAAGAAAACAGAATGGGGAAATGGATTCATTGGATTGGTGGTGATGATTGACTCTCGACTCTCTCTCATCGCTAGCTCTCGATTCATCTTCACTCTCACACTGTCTCATTGAACTCTCATTTTTATTCACCTTCTCTCTCAGTCTCTCGGATGGACTCTCTGATCTCTTCCCTCTAAAAAATCACTGATTCTCTCTTGGCTCTCTCTTCACCCACCTCACTCTTCCACACACAAAAAATTGGCCTCTCTCTCTCATTGAAAGAAAAGACTCTCTTCAGTCTGTCCTCTCCCTCACCTCTCTTTCGGATCTTTTACTCTCTTTCTTTGATGTCAAAATCTGTCTCTTCGATCATGAACCCAATGAGCTCTGGGAAAAATGCAATCAAACCGAGGTAAAAACAGAAAACACAAAAAAGAGGAGAAAAGAGCAAGAAGTAGAGGGAGAAAAACAAATTCAGATTAGGGTTCTTGAGTGAAATTGGGGGCTTTCGATTAAGAGTAGCTTACCTCAAATTGAACCGAAGGATTGATAGAGGGAGAAGGATGGAACGAAACCTCAAAGTTTGAGGCCTTTCCAACGGTGGAATCAACGAGATTTGAGCATTCAAAGTTTGGGTCACCGTTAAAATCCTTGAACGCTTGAGGCTTTAAATTCATCGGAGGTTGTGACGGGATCGTGGTGAAGAAATTGAACCAACGGGGCCATGGAGGTTGCTGGTTCATGAATGGACAGAGAATAGAAAGCTAGGGCTTGTGTTGAACGAGCGGAGAAGAAAAAGAAAGGAAGGAAGAGGCTTTTGAGTCTGTAGAGGCCAGGGATCAGTGGCGATTAAGGAAGATTCGGTGGCAGTTCAAATCGATGAAGAAGGGATCTGTGATGAGTAGAAGCTAGGGTTTGTTGAGGTGAAGAAAGGAGGAGGAAAGAAGAAGAAGAAGATAAAAGGAGGAAGAAGGGACTAAAACGACGTCACTTCTTTTGTAAGTATTCTTTCCTTTCTTTCAATTAAATCCTCTTTGCTTTAATATGCTGCGATTTGGGTCATGTTTATTTGGAGTATTGAACTTTGTTCCTATTATTATGATTGATGGAATTTATTTTAATTAATTTATATGCGTTTGTATTGTGATGGGGTGATTTGATGATTTAAATGGTGATCTTGATGAAAGCTTAGATTTTTAGTAAAAAGATTTTATCTTTGGATAGTAAATTATGATGGATTAAGTCTATGTTGTTTTAGAGGTTTAAGTTTAAATTTTCATGTTAAAGTTGTGATCTTTATATGTTGAGATTAATAAAATTGTTAGTGAGCTTAGATTTTTCATGTTTTAATCAACTTAAAATTGAGGTTTGTTAGTCTAAAGGTTTGTCTCTTTTTAAGTTTATATTAATTCAAAATGGTTTCTTGATCTTATTTTAAGTTTATTTCGATTGGAAAAATCAAAACTTTGATTCAAAGTTTGAATTTTCAAACTAAAGTTAGTTTTGTAATATGGGTATTGAGCCATGTTTTTGAGCTAGCCTTAATTTGAAAGTCATGGCCTTGAATTAAAGATTTGACTTTTTAAATTGAAATCAATTTAGGAAGGGGATTGATGAATTCGTTTGGGTTAATGTTAACTTAAAAATTGAGACTTCGATTAAAGATTTGGTTCTCTTTAGGTTTAAGCTATTGAGCAATTGGTCCAAGTCTCTTGTGCTAGCTTTATTTGATTTAGTCCTTGATTTTGAGTATGCTTTTGTTAATTGATGTGTTTTAGTGCTTACATATATAACTCGAGTCTTATGCCCCTTGAAATTTGCTAACTGTTTTCTTTAGTGTGCAGAAGTCCCCTGAATTGTCTAGTTGCCCTTAGCTTTCAATTCATTTATTTATATTTGGAATTTGTAATAATTTAGTAATTAGTATAGAATTAGAAGTAGAAAGTAATAACATGCATTTCATGTTTATTTTTCAGTTAATTATAAACTGCTGCATTTCATGCCACCTAAACTTAGTTGATAACCGTAACCCTTCCGAAGAAGGGACATTTGGTGAGTGGTCGAGTATTTGGGGCCACTGAATGTCCCCGAGGATGAGAAAGCCCTTCTCAGGATGCGTCGGGATTCCGAGCTATATCCTGGGAAGAGTTTTCAATAACCCGGGTTACGTGAGTCAGCTTTAAATAATTGGACTTTGCATTCATCATTTGCATTCATGCATTGAGTGGAAGTTAAGTAGACACAAAGAAAATTAAAACAAATGAAAAAATCAGAAAATTATAAAAATGTGTTGCGCCAAATTTTCCTTGTGCGCCCTAAAAGGTCTTTGACGTTGAATCTCTTTGAGGAAAGAGAGAGGTTCGAGGCGTGCCAGTTATTTTTGTAGAAAAAATAACAAAAAGCTTTTGTAAAACTTAAAAGTAAAAAATCAAGCTTGTGAAAGCGAGAGAGATCAGAAGGATTGTGAGTTCTGGTTTAAAGTCACAGAAGGCTGTTTAAATCATTAAACCTATTGGGTAATTCTTGAGTAATAAAATGAGAGATTAGAAAAGTAGAAATTCACTAGGATTGCTGAAGCAAGATTACAACTTGTAAGAACAAAATGAAAAGTAAAAAAAAAACAAGGTTGATCAAACAAGAGTTGACATCTCTACAGGAGAGAGGTTTGTATTTCCGCAGGGGAAGGGTTGTCCGGAGAGCCTTTTCACGTTGGAGATGGCTTCACTTATATAGTCATACTGTCAATCAAGATCTACAAATCATGGGATCTTCATATTAATGGCACCATGCTGACAATCAGACTGTAAATCTATAATCAGCGATGTCAATTGATATTGTCTTCCACCGTCAACTTCAAATTGATTACTTAAGCCATCAGCATCAATTTGAATCTGATCAATTAGTCAACTTCTCCACGTGCGACTGCTTGATATTTTCTCCTCGTGACGCGGATTTGACTATTATTGTGTTGATGAATACGTGAATGCTCTTGGACTGAGTTATTAACCTTAATTAAAAACAACGGCACCGACTACTTCAAAATTGATCCTGATGGTGTTGCCTTCAATTTATCATTCAAATCATCTGGACCAAAAAATTGGTCCTGATGATGTAACGAAATATTTATTAACCTTGAAAATTATTAATTACCTCCCATAATTAAATTACAAAGAAATTTCCAATTAATTTCTTAGGTTTTGGTTCAAGGCTTTTCCATCTCCAAATTGAATTAGGGTGGTCTTAATTTAATCAAACTTGGACCACAATTCCTAATTTACCCTAGGTGTAAATTACGGTATAAACATTGCCCCCCTATTTCATTAGGTATGGAGTGTAGCAACATTGCCTAATGAAATATAAGCCCCCAACTAGATGCAAAATGTTGTTCCGATCAACCATTTTACTGGAAAATTTAATGCAGAAAATTTAAAAGTAACTTTTTGGGGTAGCCGATGAAGACATGGCCACTCCACGCTAGTGAAGATCACTAGCGCCTTACAAGATGTTGGTCTTTCTTAACCAATACCAATGGCTCTCAGTCCCGCTGAGCCATTAGTTTCATCGTTGTCACGCTAGGATACACTATTACCAACCCATACCGTCGGCACTAGTGAGGTGGTCAGCTTTGAAGGAATAGGCCGACCCATGGGAAATGATTCATTGTTGGTGTTGGCCGGAACCATAGAGTGATTGCTTTTGTCTTTGTCAAACAACGACATGTTGAATGATTGTTCCTTCTCTTCCGTTGGCCAAAATGGATCTATCGAGCTGATCCTCGTAATATCAACCCATCCATGACCCCCGGATGATGGTTGTCACTGTTGAGTTTAGGTGGATCACCGTCTTCCTTGAATTGAGGGTGCCGACCATCTATATCAAGTTCCTGACAACGTACATCAAGAGGAACCAAAACCGTCGAGGACGACACAATTGGAGGTGCTGCTATTGGAGGTGGTGCTGTTGGAAGTGGCACCGTTGGAAACAACTCAGAACACCACTCATCCTCATCTTCGCCAGGAAGACTTTCATCTTCCCCAATCTCGTCAGCCCTGAAATTGATAACGTCGGCTTCTAAGTTTAGATCTTCTTTGGGCCATCCGTCACCATGCTTGGGAAAACCTTCAAGTTTTCCAAGAAAACTCCCATCCTTATTAGCGTCGGGCTTTGAAAAACTATCAATTTCTAGGTTGTCAACACCCACTTTGATTTCGAGAGAATCTTCAATCTCCGTTGAGTCGACGGTCTCCAAGGAACCATCAGCTTCCTCAAAGTATGAGTGGTTAGAAAGTTGCCCTCCAAATGTAACTTTTCCATCTACCACTTCATTTTCCTTAAGACACTCGTCACTGGGAGAATTTTCATCCTCCTCAGTTTCAAAACGCTTGTCATTATCTGCATCATCGGGTTCAATAACCACACATAACTCTTTTGGTTCAAAGTGGCGTTAGTGTTTTTCATCTTCAGGGTGCCGCTCCATCAAAGCCATCACATCGCCACCCTCCAAAGCTACTAAGGTAACCGGTGATGGTTCTCCAACGTCATCAGATTCAATTACCTCATCTGAGTTGGAGATTTCATCATATAAAACGGAAAGTTGCCCCCCGGGCGTGTTGTTGAAGTCAGGTAGATCTTCTTCCTCATCCACCAAATCATCTGCTTCTTCTGTCTCATCGACCTCATCCTCGTCAAATGGTTGAGTTTCAGACTGAGGTTGTTCAGATGGTTGCCCCGAGCATATCACGAGGGAGAACCACACGGTCAAACTCATCCATCAGCTTTTGCTCCTCTTCTTGTAACTTGACCTTCTCCTTTTCGTACTTGTTGTTCAAGTAATCTGTTATGATGGGTTTAACCACATTGGTAAATTCTGATCTGAACAAGCACTTTATTCCCAAGTCGAGCAAATCATATGAATGCTTTGATTCCAAACTGAGCCTCTTGTGAAAATATATCCACTCTATGTTAGATCTGCTTCGAATGCAATCAACTTAACCCTTCATTCGTTGTTCCTCTTCTTGCAAATCTGCAAATCCTTTTCATGTTTACTGTTCAAATAATCTTTTAGGGCGGATCTGGCCGATTCGCTTAAGTCAAGACCATGCCTTATTTTCAAGCCGAGAAAGCCAAAATGGTGGTCCATGCTCAAACTGAGCTTCTTGCTAAAATATAGCCATCATATTTTAGTCCGAAGTTTTTGGGCTAGATCTCCCATGATTGGACTAACCAAACGCCTTGTTCTTGGTTAAAACGTAGAAAAAAGACTTCCAATGGTTTGGAAGTGTTGTGCTTGAAAACTGTAGAAAGAGACAAAAACAAAAACAAAAACAATAGACATTAAAAATAAAACGGAATCGAAAAAGATCAAGAAATTACCCAAATTGGTCCTACCGGGCGTGCCAAAAAGAGATGTTGCGCCAAATTTTCCTTGTGCACCCTGCAAGGTCTTTGACATTGAATCTCTTTGAGGAAAGAGAGAGGTTTGAGGCGTAACAAAAAGCTTTTGTAAAACTTAAAAGTAAAAGTAGAACTTCACTAGGATTGCAGAAGCAATATTACAACTTGTAAGAACAAAATGAAAAGTAAAAAAAAAAAAACAAGGTTGATCAAACAAGAGTTGACATCTCTACAGGAGAGAGGTTTGTATTTCCGCAGGGGAAGGGTTATCTGGAGAGCGTTTTCACGTTGGAGATGGCTTCACTTATATAGTCATACTGTCAATCAAGATCCACAAATCATGGGATCTTCATATTAATGGCACCATGCTGACAATCAGGCTGTAAATCTGCAATCAACGATGTCAATTGATATCGTCTTCCACCGTCAACTTCAAATTGATTAATTAAGCCATCAGCATCAATTTTAATCTGATCAATTAGTCAACTTCTCCACGTGTGAATGCTTGATATTTTCTCCTCTTGACGCGGATTTGACTATTATTGTGTTGATGAATACGTGAATGCTCTTGGACTGGGTTATTAACCTTAATTGAAAACAACGGCATCAACTACTTCAAGCTGATGGAGTATTTTTTTCTTCACCATCGATACCGTTCTCAATGTCCTCATGATCTGGGTTTAACAATTCAAATCATGGCTAATTTAATTAATTGAAGCCGATGATGTTGTCTTTTGGGAATTAACCTCGTAGCCTTCATATTTGGAAGATTAACCCGTATCGACTTCGGCCTAAAAGAAACCAAATCAGTATTTTGGTTATATCATCTACACCAATCAACTTCTCCTGATGATAAGCATCTGATGATATAAGTTGCCTTTATCATAAGCCACATTATCTGGATAAATAGCTTGATCCTGATGGTGTTGCCTTCAACTTATCATTCAGATCATCTGGACCAAAATATTGGTCCTGATGGTGTTGTCAATTAAAAATTACTCAAATCATTGGGACTAATAAATTGATCCTGATGTGTTGCCTTCAATTTATCATTCAGATCATCTGGACCAAAAAATTGGTCCTGATGGTGTTGTCAATTAAAAATTACTCAAATCATCGAGACTAATAAATTGATCCTGATGGTGTTGCCTTCAATTTACCATTCAGATCATCTGGACCAAAAAATTGGTCCTGATGATGTAACAAAATATTTATTAACCATGAAAATTATTAATGAGCTCCCATAATTAAATTACAAAGAAATTTCCAATTAATTTCTTAGGTTTTGGTTCAAGGCTTTTCCAACTCCAAATTGAATTAGGGTGGTCTTAATTTAATCAAACTTGGAACACAATTCCTAATTTACCCTAGGTGTAAATTACGGTATAAACAAAATGCAATAAAAAGTGTTTGCAAAACGTTTTCAAAAAGAAAATCATGTTCTCTTATTTAGTTTTCAAAAGAGATTAAAATTGGTAATCAAGAGTTTTCAAGATTTAATCAGAGGTTTTCAAATTCAAATCAGATTTAGTGAGAAGATCAATAAAAGATGGAAAAAAGATTTTCCAAAATAAATAAGAAGATTCTTCCTACCATTTAGGAAGATTAAAATGGGAATTTTTCAAAGCAAAATAAAAGACTTTTAAAAACAAAAAAAATGAATAAAAGGTTTTATCACAGCATTTTCAAAATTTCTTTTTCGAACAGAAAAAGATCAACAAGAGAACAGACAATGAAAGAGAATCGAACAAAGAATTGATCGACGATTGTTCGATCACATTCTTCGAATTCTCGACATGGATTTTAAAAAGTGATTTTATTTTCTTTTAAAACCCTTTTATAATAATTAAGGCTTAAAAGAAACCATTAGATTAAACCCGTTAGATTTAGATTAGACTAGAGGTACCGTCGTTTGACGGGCGTTGTGGGGGTGCTAATCCTTCCCCACACGTAACCGACTCCCGAACTTGGGCTTTGGTTCGCAGACCGTAGTTTTAGACTTAGTGTGTCCGTCGTTGAACATGGTCCATTAGGTCAAACATTGTAGGTGGCTAATCACACCTAAGCGAAAAAGATTAGTGGTGACTCCTTACTTTTCCAAAGTCGTTTCGGCAGGGTCCCCCGGACCCGAACGTTTCGACAGAAACAAATTAAGAAAACAGGAACCTTCCAACCAGGAAGGGGCATTTTTGGAAACAAACAAAGAAAACAGGGACCTTCCAACCAGGAAGGGGCATTTTGGGAAACAAACAAAGGAAACCAGGACCTTCCGACCGGGAAGGGGCATTTTGGGAA
>AWWV01012918.1:0-59246 GCA_001974805.1 Corchorus capsularis
ATTTTGGGAATAAGCAAAGAAAACAGGGACCTTCCGACCCGGAAGGGCATTTTGGGAATAAGCAAAGAAAACAGGGACCTTCCGACCGGGAAGGGGCGTTTTGGGAAGCAAATAAAGAAAACAGGGACCTTCCGACCGGGAAGGGGCATTTTTGGAAACAAATTAAGAAAAAAGGGACCTTCCGACCAGGAAGGGGCGTTTTGGGAAGCAAATAAAGAAAACAGGGACCTTTCGACCGGGAAGGGGCGTTTTGGGAAACAAATTAAGAAAACAGGGACCTCCCGACCAGGAAGGGGCATTTTCGAAATAAATAAAGAAACAGGGACCTTCCAACCAAGAAGGGGCGTTTTGGGAAAAGAGAAGAAAAACTGTGACCTTCCGACCGGGAAGGGGCATTTTTGGAACTAAACAAAGAAAACAGGGACCTTCCAACAAGGAAGGGGCATTTTGGGACACAAAAGAGAAAACTGTGACCTTCCGACCGGGAAGGGCGTTTTTGGAATACGAGAAGATAATTGTGACCTTCCGACCGGGAAGAGGCATTTTTGGAATAAGTAAAGAAGACTATGACCTACCGACCGGGAATGGGCATTTTGGGAACAAGAAAAGTAGACAACATCTTCCGGTGGGGAATGGGCAAATTGGGAAAACTAAACAACACCTTCTGACTGGGAGGGCAAATTGGGAAAAAGCAGAATGAGACAACACCTTCCGACTGGGAAGGGCAAATTGGAAAAACTAAACAAATCTAGTCTTTTTGAACATCTGAACTTTCAATTTTAACCTAATCTTGATTGATGCATGAATGGTATGATGCATTCAAAGTCCAAATTTTATTATTTGATCAATAAAAGGGGGTTTACTCGAGTCAACCCCCACGAACCTAGCCCGGCCACCCTGGGATATTCATGAAAGCTTTCGATCTCGGAGCAGAATCCCGAGGGGTCGTGCTCTTGCACCTTTACCCGAGATTCGCCCGTCATAGTTAAAAACACCCTTTATGGATTTAGTAGTGGCATGATCAGATGAATTGACAGCAATAAAGATTGAATGCATATGAACTAACCTAGTTGACTTTGGTCAAAAATACACTCATTTGATTAAGCTTTAAAGAGAAATTAAAGTCAAAATATTGATTATGACATCAGTAATCTGACTAGATCCTAACCGTTTATTATGAAAATATCTCATTTTCACTTAATCGAGATTCAATCTTCTCACTTAATAGTTTTATTTCAAATTTAATAAAAGTAAATCTTTTAGCTTTAAAACTTCACTTTATTACCAATTGATTAAAGGTTCAACCTTTTAGATTACAAATTTCATTTTTATTCACCAATTATTCAAGGGTTCATTTTTTAGTTTAAAGGTTTTATCTTTATCACCAATTAATTCAAAAAATTCATCTCTTAGCTTGGAGATTTCATTTTCGATTTACAAATTAATCACAAGTTCAATCATTTAGCTTAAAGATTTCACCTTTATCACAAATTAATCATAGGTTTCATCTTTCACTTAAAAGTTCAATCTTTATTCACAAATTACTTAAAAGATTCAATCTTTTACTTAAACATTTAATCTTTATTTACAAATTACTTAAAAATCCAATCTTTATTTAAAAGACTTCATCTTTCAACACAAAGATTACATTTTTAGCACCCTACACACATCAAAACTCCAACTTTACTAAAGATTTGATTTTTATCGTATAATTAACCTGCAGAGGGTCAAATTAATCAATAAGGAAAAGTTTCAGGGACCTAATCGGATCAATCAACAATTTTTTTATGGCATAATTAAGCACTCTAATAAATTTTAATCCTTATGTGAAGCAAACCGCAAATTGTCAGACTCAATTGACGGAAACTAAGAGATTAAATTAAAAGGAGATAGAAATCTACCTCCTTAAGCCGTAATTCTTCCCAAAAAGGCTCTTATATTGTCACAAACTCTTCTTCTTCCTCCTCTTGCTCGACCCTCAACCCTAATCCCTCTCTTACTAACGACAACTCTCTCTCTCTCTATTGTCAACTACGGAACAACCCTCCTCCTCCGCCAATTACCCTAAGAAAAGCTACAAAGTGACCCATTTTCCTTCAATGAACGAGATCTAGGACCAAACCTATGAAGACCCGAAAAGAGTGAGATATTTGAAGAAAGGTTCAAAGGAAAAAAAAAAGCAAACAGGGGACCTCAAGCTCCCTTCACGGCTTGTGATGAAATCCTAGAGCTAGGTAAGCCATTCAATGAAGTCTGTCCTTTGTTGTTTATAATTTTTGGAAAAAAACCAGAAAAAAGAAACGATGAATCCCCAAAATGTTAAAACAAAACCCTAGTTGTTGTCTCAGTTTCTTAAACAACGTGCCCCCTGAATTGGAAGAAAATGAGGTATATAAACCACCAAAATTTTGATTTTAGCCGTGGATTCTCTCTCCATCCTACGGTTTTTGAATTTTTGATTTTTTTGTTCTTTTATAATTGTTTCCTCTTTATTTGGCTGCTGACTCATTTGTTTCTACAGGTGAAATTTTGATGGGGCACGTGTGGAGTGATTGAGCTGGCATTTTTTTTTGTCTGCTTGCAAAACCGACTCTGATTTCACGCGGCAAAGCCTTTTCCCCATTTTGTTTGTTTTTGGTTCATTTTAGCTTCAATTTGCTCCTCACGTGTCTTGCTCTTGCAGGTTGCTGATGTAGCCAAGTGATGTGGCTAATAAAACAACTTGGAAGCTTATTTGGGAGGTCAACCAGGCTTGCCATGTCAGCAATAACTCCTCATGTTGACTTCTTGACCAGCGAATCTCTATCAAGGTATACTCTGAAACTAAGGTGAAATCTCTTATTGCTTATATACTGCTTTTGTTCCTATTGAGGTATGGTTCTGTAAATGAATCTGTTTTGAGTGCACATATATATGTGCCAGTGCATTGCTCTTATTCTGTATTTGAAAGAATTTTGAAAGAATTGAGCTCATGCTTCTAACAAATTAAATGCAGTGTGTACTGGTGTATTGATCCTCATTGAATTTAGACCAGATGTTGCTTAATGTGAATGCCCTGTTTTTGCTGAATTGATTCTTAATTGAGCTTGTGCTTCAATACGCTTCGAATGGTGCTTTTATTAATGATGAATGTAACATATAAACCTGGGGTTAGTTGTGAAAAAAAGAAATGGCACCGCTTTTGTGTTTTTCAATGATGAACATGCACTGCCATGTAACTCAAAGATGCAATGTGAGTAAAATGCCATGTTTTTTTGAATAATTGAAATGCCATGAATTAATGCAACCAAACCCTGTTGTTTCTGTATGTAAAATGCAAATGCCCCTACTCTAATGATGCGTGCAATTGAGTAAACTATAATTAAATGTTAAAAAAAAAACTATAAGATGCTCTGATGAAAATAGATGTGGCTAAATTGTAATGAACTACGCTTAAATTGCCCATACTACATGATGATGGAATCGCGCAGAATGTGGTCTTATTTCCACTTGACCTGGACTGTAATGGAAGGCCAATGGGACAAGGAAGAGAATTAACCTGGAAATCCCCTTTCTCTTGTGTTTATTTATTATATTTATTCAACTATGTAAATGTAATTCCAACCTAGAAATTAATAACATATTTTTTGGCATTTTCGTGAAAATTTAAGTGTAAACTGCTTGGACCCAATTCCAATTTCCTTTTCCCCTTTTTCCTTTAGAGCTTCAAATTCCTACTTTAAATTTCTAACCAAGTTAATGTAGGATTAGTTGGCTCACCATTCCCAATCAACTTAACTAGACAAGTAAAGCCATTATCTGAACTTAAATAAGTTTAGGAAGGAATGGAATTCATGGAAATATTTCTCCTTCTCTTTCTTTTTCCGCTCTCTCCTTTTTTTTTTTTTGGAATAAAGAATGGACCTTTGGTGAAAATGGTCTAGAAGAAAAACAAAATGTCCCATATAAACACTAAAACCCAAAGCCCAACATGGACCCAAATAAGCAAATAGGCTAATTCAAAAACTCATAGTCCAATCAAGAATGGTCTTAGTCCAGTTGTTTGATTTTTCTTTATTAAGCAATGCAAATATGAAATGCACTATGCTAAATGCTAATGATGCTAATGTAAGCTAAAGTAAAGTGCTAAAGGCCAATGCAAGATATAAATCTATCGGGATGCCCTAGAAGATTAAGGGTTAGAACCGTTCCTTCCGTGTACCTAATACACTCATCCTCACGGGTTTGGCTCTACCTAGGCGAGAAGCCACTCCACTATATGCTGGGTGAAGCATCACCTAAAGGTTCCCAATTCAACCCCACTAGTATCCATTACTGGGCTAGTAGAATTTCCTTGGGTGGAGGTTTTTCGCACAACCTGCACGGGGACAAACGAGTCCCACGAAGACTTGCTATTATACCTCCCAAAACTACGGTATGTCTGGGTCTGAGGCGATCTTATGCATGAACGCAAAAAGTGAAGTGTGTGAAGGAACGACTTACCATTACCCTAAAACTAAACCTGGCAGGCCTAGTAACTAACCACAACATAAAACAAGAGAAACAACACAAGATAGGGGTTAAGCAAACAAATATATACATGGAAAATCGTAAAGATGCAAATCAAACAAGGAAAGAAAAGCAAGTAATCATTTTATTAAACCCTAGATCTTGATTAGACTAAATGAGGCCTGACTCTCTAAAGTCCCCAGCGGAGTCGCCAAGCTGTCGCAACGTCCGGGTCTAGGGAACCGACCCCTGCCGCTGAACAACTTGGGATGAAACACTACTGATGCCTATGGAGTCGCCACTAATCAAATTACTAGGTGTGATTAGTCACCTAATGATTGACCTAACCAGTCTAATGAGGTCCGAAGCTTGACGAGGGACCCACTAAACCTATTAGTCCGGTCTTGTCACCTGAATCTAGGTTCGGGAGTCGGTTACGCCCAGGGAAGGATTAGCACCCCGGAACGCCCGTCAAATGACGGTACCTCTAAGTCTAACTAGATCTAATGTGGGTCCGAAATAAGAAGGTTGCTTTTAATCCTTAATCCTAAATTTCGAAATTTTCATTGTTTCAAGTGAGTTGAAACCTTTTATTACTTTTGAAAAGAACAAAGTCAAACACAGATGTGAAAGGAAAACTGGACCTTCCGACCGGGAAGCGGCATTTTGAGAAACAAATTAAGAAAACAGGGACCTTCCAACCAGGAATGGGGCATTTTTGTAAACAAACAAAGAAAACAGGGACCTTCCAACCAGGAAGGGGCATTTTGGGAAACAAACAAAGGAAACAAGGACATTCCGACCGGGAAGGGCCATTTTTGGAAACAAACAAAGAAAACAGGGACCTTCCGACCGGAAGGGGCATTTTTGGAAATAAACAAAGAAAACAGGGACCTTCCGACCAGGAAGGGGCATTTTGGGAAGCAAATAAAGAAAATAGCGACCTTCCGACCGCAAAGGGGCGTTTTGGGAAGCAAATAATGAAAACTGGGACCTTCCGACCGGGAAGGGGCATTGTGCGAAACAAACAGAAACAAATAAAGAAAACAGGGACCTTCCGACCAGGAAGGGGGGTTTTGGAAGCAAATAAAGAAAACAGGGACCTTCCGACCGGAAAGGCGCATTTTGGGAATAGCAAAGAAAACAGGGACCTTCCGACCAGGAAGGGGCATTTTGGGAAACAAATAAAGAAAACAGGGACCTCCCGACCAGGAAGGGGCATTTTGGGAAGCAAATAAAGAAAACAGGGACCTTCCGACCAGGAAGGGGCGTTTGGGGAAAAGAGAAGAAAAACTGTGACCTTCCGACTGGGAAGGGGCATTTTTGGAGACAAACAAAGAAAACAGGGACCTTCCAACCAGGAACGGGCATTTTGGGACACAAAAGAGAAAACTGGTACTTTCCGACCGGGAAGGGGCGTTTTTGGAATAAGAGATGAGAATTGTGACCTTCCGACCAGGAAGGGGCATTTTTGGAATAAGGGAAGAAGATTGTGACCTTCCGACCGGGAAGGGGCATTTTTGGAATAAGTAAAGAAGACTGTGACCTTCCGAACAGGAAGGGGCGTTTTGGGAACAAGAAAAGCAGACAACACCTTCTGGTGGGGAAGGGCAAATTGGGAAAACTAAACAACACCTTCTGACTGGGAAGGGCAATTTGGGAAAAAGCAGGATGAGACAACACCTTCCGACTGGGAAGGTAAATTCGAAAAACTAAACAAATCTAGTCTTTTTGAACATCTGAACTTTCAATTTTAACCTAATCTTGATTGATGCATGAATGGTATGATGCATGCAAAGTCCAAATTTTATTATTTGATCAATAAAAGGGGGTTTACTCAAGTCAACCCCACGAACCTAGCCCGGCCCCCCGGGAATATTCGTGAAAGCTTTCGATCTCGAAGCAGAATCCCGAGGGGTCGTGCTCTTGTACCTTTACCCGAGATTCGCCCGTCATAGTTAAAAACACCCTTTTATGGATTTAGTAGTGGCATGATCAGATGAATTAACAGAAATAAAGATGGAATGCATATGAACTAACCTATTTGACTTTGGTCAAAAATACACTCATTTGATTAAGCTTCAAAGAGAAATTAAAGTCAAAATATTGATTATGACATTAGTAATCTGACTAGATCCCAACCGTTTATTATGAAAATATCTCATTTTCACTTAATCGAGATTCAATCTTCTCACTTAAGAGTTTTATTTCAAATTTATCTAAAGTAAATCTTTTAGCTTTAAAACTTCACTTTATTACCAATTGATTAAAGGTTCAACCTTTTAGATTACAAATTTCATTTTTATTCACCAATTATTCAAGGGTTCATTTTTTAGTTTAAAGGTTTCATCTTTATCACCAATTAATTAAAAAAATTCATCTCTTAGCATGGAGATTTCATTTTTTATTTACAAATTAATCACAAGTTCAATCATTTAGCTTAAAGATTTCACCTTTATCACAAATTAATCAAAAGTTTCATCTTCTAGTTCAAGGGTTTCATTTTCATTTACAAATCAATCAAAATTTCTAATTTTTAGCTCAAAGACCTCATTTTATTTACAAGTTATTCAAAAGCTTAATCTTTTTAACTTAAAGACTTCACCTTTGTCACAAATTAATCAAAGGTTTCATCTTTCACTTAAAAGTTCAATTTTTATTCACAAATTACTTAAAAGATTCAATCTTTCACTTAAACATTTAATCTTTATTTACAAATTACTTAAAAATCCAATCTTTATTTAAAAGACTTCATCTTTCAACACAAAGATTACATTTTTAGCACCCTACACACATCAAAACTCCAACTTTAAACTAAAGATTTGATTTTTATTGTATAATTAACATGCAGAGGGTCAAATTAATCAATAAGGAAGAGTTTCAGGGACCTAATTGGATCAATCAACAAGTTTTTCAGGGCATAATTAAGCACTCTAATAAATTTTAATCCTTATGTGAAGGAAACCGCAAATTGTCAGACTCAATTGACGGAAAATAAGAGATTAAATTAAAAGGAGATAGAAATCTACCTCCTTAAGCCGTAATTCTTCCCGAAAAGGCTCTTATATTGTCACAAACTCTTCTTCCTCCTCTTCTTGCTCGACCCTCAACCCTAATCCCTCTCTTACTAACGACAACTCTCTCTCTCTCTCTCTACTGTAAACTACGGAACATCCCTCCTCCTCCGCCAATCGCCCTAAAAAAAGCTACAAAGTGACCCCTTTTCCTTCAATGAACGAGATCTAGGACCAAACCTATGAAAACCCGAAAAGTGTGAGATTTTTGAAGAAAGGTTCAAAGGAAAAAAAAAAAAAGCAAACAGGGGACCTAAAGCTCCCTTCACAACTTGGGATGAAATCTCAGAGCTAGGTAAGCCATTCAATGAAGTCTCTCCTTTGTTGTTTTTAATGATTGAAAAAAACCAGAAAAAAGAAACGATGAATCCCCAAAATGTTAGAACAAAACCCTAGTTGTTGTCTCAGTTTCTTAAAAAACGTGCCCCCTGATTTGGAAGAAAATGAGGTATATAAACCACCAAAATTTTGATTTTAGCCGTGGATTCTCTCTCCATCCTACGATTTGTGAATTTTTTATTTTTTTGTTCGTTTATTTTTGTTTCCTCTTTATTTGACTGCTGACTCATTTGTTTCTACAGGTGAAATTTTGATGGGGCACATGTGGAGTGATTGAGCTAGCATTGTTTGTTTTTGTCTGCTTGCAAAACCGACTCTGATTTCATGCGGTAAAGCCTTTTCCCCATTTTGTTTGTTTTTGGTTCATTTTAGCTTCAATTTGCTCCTCACGTGTCTTACTCTTGCAGGTTGCTGATGTAGCCAAGTGATGTGGCTAATAAAACAACTTGGAAGCTTATTTGGGAGGTCAACTAGGTTTGCCATGTAAGCAATAACTCCTCATGCTGACTTCTTGACCAGCGAATCTCTATCAAGGTATACTCTAAAACTAAGGTGAAATCTCTTATCGCTTATACACTAGTTTTGTTCCTGTTGAGGTATGGTTCTGTAAATGAATCTATTTTGAGTGTACATATATATGTGCCAGTGCATTGCTCTTATTCTGTATTTGAAAGAACTTTGAAAGAATTGAACTCATGCTTCTAGCAAATTAAATGCATTGTGTACTGGTATATTGATTCTCACTGAATTTAGATTAAATGTTGCTTAATGTGAATGCCTTTGCTGAATTGATTCTTAATTGAGCTTGTACTTCAATACGCTTCGAATGGTGCTTTTTTTAATGATGAATGTAACATATAAACCTGGGGTTAGTTGTGAAAAAAAGAAATGGCACCGCTTTTGTGTTTTTCAATGATGAACATGCACTGCCATGTAACTCAAAGATGCAATGTGAGTAAAATGCCATGTTTTTTTGAATAATTGAAATGCCATGAATTAATGCAACCAAACCCTGTTGTTTCTGTATGTAAAATGCAAATGCCCCTACTCTAATGATGCGTGCAATTGAGTAAACTATAATTAAATGTTAAAAAAAAACTATAAGATGCTCTGATGAAAGTAGATGTGGCTAAATTGTAATGAACTACGCTTATATTGCAGATACTACATGATGATGGAATCGCGCAGAATGTGGTCTTATTTCCACTTGACCTGGACTGTAATGGAAGGCCAATGGGACAAGGAAGAGAGTTAACCTGGAAATCCCCTTTCTCTTGTGTTTATTTATTATATTTATTCAACTATGTAAATGTAATTCCAACCTAGAAATTAATAACATTTTTTTTGGCATTTTCGTGAAAATTTAAGTGTAAACTGCTTGGACCCAATTCCAATTTCCTTTTCCCCTTTTTCCTTTAGAGCTTCAAATTCCTACTTTAAATTTCTAACCAAATTAATGTAGGATTAGTTGGCTCACCATTCCCATATCAACTTAACTAGACAAGTAAAGCCATTATCTGAACTTAAATAAGTTTTGGAAGGAATGGAATTCATGGAAATATTTCTCCTTCTCTTTCTTTTTCCGCTCTCTCCTTTTTTTTTTTTTTGGAATGAAGAATGGACCTTTTGGTGAAAATGGTCTATAAGAAAAACAAAATGTCCCATATAAACACTAAAACCCAAAGCCCAACATGGACCCAAATAAGCAAATAGGCTAATTCAAAAACCCATAGTCCAATCAAGAATGGTCTTAGTCCAATTGTTTGATTTTTCTTTATCAAGCAATGCAAATATGAAATGCACTATGCTAAATGCTAATGATGCTAATGTAAGCTAAAGTAAAGTGCTAAAGGCCAATGCAAGATATAAATCTATTGGAATGCCCTAGAAGATTAAGAATTAACCAAAATGCCCTTACTCACTAATTGAGAAATAACTTACCCTAATTTAAAGGATATGGGTCAAAAACGGGTGTCTACAGTCTCATAATTGGTTGTTTATTTTCTTTTCTTGCTTATCCATGTCTATATGTTTTATTTTGTATACATGTAATTAATGGTTTCATTCATATTTTATATATATTCTGTTTAACCCCTTTATCTGCTTTGTTTTCATTGGGGATAGTTTAGTAATTTGGGTTGAGAGAGGTCAACACGGTTTGTTTGTTCCTTCACACGTGCACTAAGAAACTTGCATTTGCATTGCATGAGCTTACACCAGAGCTCTATCCCTTTTAGGAGGAGGCAAGTAGCTAGCCCCCGTGTGACGATAGTCACCGTGCGGGTTTGTAGTGAAACACCTCCACTCAGACTGAATCCTTTCCAGTGAGCCTATAATGGGTGAGGATTGGAGGCCTTACTAGCCTAAATTGGGCGAGAGTAATGACAGTTTGGGAACCTTTAGATCCAGTATAAAGCCTCATAATGGAGCCAAAAACAACCCTATTTATATAGCTATTTTACTATGTTTTTGGGTCTATTTATGCTCTAATTTGCCTAATTTTGATGATATTTGTGCTTTGAGTCTTTAAGAGATGTGAAATTGGGAATTTGTTAATTTTCACTACTTTTGGAGATATTTTGATGACTTTTTACACAGATATGAGCAAAGTCATTTTGAGTATAGATTTGAATTCAAAGTTCGTGTTTGAAGATTTCTTGAAGACAATTTGAAGACTTGACGATCATTGAAGAATTATTTCAAGGAGCAAGAATTGAAGATTGGAACTTTAATTGCGAAGGATTGAAGACAAGCCATGAAGAAGCCCAGAAGCTAAGGAATTTTGGATATTTTATATGGGATAATACTCAGTTTATATAAGCCCACAATTGGAGTTAAAATCCCAATTTGTGCTTCATATATCCAAGGAAATATCCAATTCCCGCATAATCCCGATACTAGTCCTATTTGGATTAGGATTCAGCGTAGTCTCGATAAAAAGGCCATAACTTTCTTCTCAGATATCTTTTTTAGGCCCATGAGTAACCGTTGGAAATCTAATTCCGAGATCTACAACTTTCCTTTGAAGTCCAAATCCCAGTTCTGCCGTTTTCAAGCCCGAAATTGATGTCGAAGTTGCTGTGCGATTTCTGGAAATTTCAGGATCCTACTTTCACTTGGATTTTGACCCTAGGAAGACTTTTAAGCCAACTTGGAGACCAAGTCAGCCCTTAGAACGTCCTAGAGTCCTATCCTAAGTCTAATAGGAGTCTTTAGGTTATTTTTCTCCTATAAATAGCCACCTTAGGTCTAGGTTTTTATGTATTCTATTCCCATAAGAAAATATTGTAGATTTGCTTGAAGATTTGGAGGAGAAAGCCCCCCTCTTATTCTTCATCCATAGATAAGTTTTTCTTCTTGTTTGTGGATGCTCACTTAATTCATGAGTGAGTAATCCTTTTCTTTTCTCCAATGTAGAATTTAATTGATCTCTTGACTTATATCATGGTGAGATTTTGTGCTTATATATGATAATAGTTTTGGGTATTTCTTAGATCTCTGTTTTAATTCTATGTTGCTTGTTTTGATGGATTGGAGTCGACACTATCTTGATAAATTAAGTTAACATTAGCTAAATTAAGTCTAGAACTAATACTTCAGATTTAATTGTTTGTAGCAATTGGAGGAGAACTAATACTTCCTTCCAAGAGAGATAAGAATCAATTGGTGAGTAATTGCTTGTTATGCTTGTTCATAAATTACTAGTTCTTAATGCTTTGTTCTTAACAAATCTCTAAGCCCTAATAAGGTAATTGATTGTTATGAATGAAAGGGGTAAATTAAGCTGGAAAAGATACCTTTTATCTAATTTTGGTAATTTCGGATTTAATTCCAAACGAGCTATCCAATGTTTTCCTAATTTTTAGTTATCAATGATCCATGATTAATTGTCAAGAGGGATATTAATTCTATGTTGGAGGGTTTTCTTTAATTGTTTTCTCAGTTTATTCACTGCTTTCTAATTAATTGTTTTCTTTAGTTTTCTTGTTTGCTAAACTTAATTCAATTCTACTTCCAAAATTCTCTTTATTTATTTTGTTTTTAATAAGAAAAAGAATAATAACCTATCTCTTTGTGGCATCGACCCCTACTTGCCCTAGCTATTTATAGTTAGTAATTGTTGGGATTATTTTTATGATTGGTGACGACCAATCACCTCACCCAGCATGTAGATGCCTCAAGTGATATCCAGCCTAGGTAGAGCCAATCCTGTGAGGATAAACCTTGGTACACATAAGGAACATTTCTTACCTTTACTCTTTTTTTTTCTATCATAAACCGTAGACAAGGGTAATTGCATTACCCTAATAAATGGACTTCCTGCCCATAAGAGCCCAAGGCTCGAGTTTTTTAAAAAAAAATCGGAAAATTCTTTTGAGATTCCAAGGTCACTCGTACTTCATTTGTTTGCATAAGTATTTTTCTAAAGATACTAACGAGATTCATGGTGTCTTGCGAGTTTTCTTTCTTTCTTGCATTTTTCTTGGCAGCACATGAAAAGTTGATTCATCATTCAAGATTGAAAAGCTATAAGACGAGTCAAAATTATTCGTACCAAAGACTGAGAGAGTCAAATATGTTGGACATGACGCCAGAGGCATGCTAGTGTACGAGATGATCGTTTCTCCCAAAGTGCTCATGGAAGCCATCGAGAGCGGCACCAGTGGCCATTTCTCCCAGAATGTTCATAGAAGCCATCAAGAGGGGCACTAATATTGTTCTAGCCACTGTAAGTAGGAACAGTTAGGTCTATTAATCACTACAGTTTAAAAAGAGGGAAGAGAATTCAAAGAAAAGGCCCAAGCGCTCCAGCAAACACTCAAGCAGATGATTTCTATGTGGATGATTAGAAGAACCATAGGCGTAGCTCTATAAGTGCCGGAGTGGGACCCTTGAGTAAGGGAAGGGGTATGACCTCTCTTTGATTAAGTTCAGTTACTGACTACTCTTTGATTATTTGTGGTCTTCTATTTGCAAATGCATCTCTTCTTGTTTTGCAGGTTGCATCGTGCATCCACATGCATTTTACATCTTCACAAGCACAATCGGGCACACATATTCATGCATTCATTCAAAATTTGCCATGTCATGCATCTTTTCCATGCATATTAACTGGTAGTTCTCATTTCCATGCAGATTTTCAATAGTTGTCAAGTTGTCATCCACTTATATATATGCTCATGCATACATTATGTATTAGGCAGTCATTTGTATATATCATGCAACCATTATGCATTGCTCATGTAGATCACTATTAGATGATACTTGTTTTCTACTTGCTTTGTCGGAGTCTAACATTCCCAGGGGCGCATAAGAGGCCTAAGTATACCAATTGTAGTGGAGTCAGAGACTAGGTGCCCTGACGAAACACATTGTCAAGCTAATGGTGAGGCTTGCAGAAGCAAAGTGGGTCAAGGAGCTTCCTTCCTCACGTACTTTGAAAAGCCAAAACGTGTCGGTGAAGTCGCTCTTGCTCAGATAGATGGCCAGTCAAAAGAGGACTTCGGGATTGCAAGACGAAAAAGTCGAAGACAACGTCAAAAGTGGTCTTAGGCGGTTTCTCGAGGGTCATACAGTTCCAGATCAGTCACAAAAGGGGCAATGAAAGCCCACCTCAGGAGGAATTTCTAAAACCTTGGAGCTTATCATGCACATGCATCAGCATAATATTTGGGCTTAAAATACCGTATTTTGAAACCTCATCATGTAGGATTACTTTGCATTTGTAATTATTAGGATTGTTGCATTTGCATTAAAAGAAAGAAAAAGGAAAATATTGTTGAATAAAACTTGCAGAATTAAGTGACCACCACTTAGGGACAATTCTCACAACTGCTCAATTAGGGGGGCAAAAATCTTCGTTTAGGCGACGACCAATGGAATAATGATGTTTTTAACAAAAAAGAGGAATGCTTTTCAATAAAAGGTTGTAAATAAGGAAAGGTTTTACTGTTTTTTAAAAGAAATCATTCGTTTTCTTGAAAACCAAACTAAACCGATAACTAAGAACGAATCATGAGTTTGTAATAATTTTACCTATTTAAAGTCAACTTGTTACGTTTAAACTCTTTATCATGAGTAATAAGATGCAATGCATAGTTCAGGCCCACATGCTTGTCTCATATTCTCTATTCATATTCTATTCTAGTATCGCTCTTGTATAAGTAGTTTCTATTATTATATTTCAGGCCAAATGATGATGAATGCAAAGACACTCCAGATAAGTCTGGATTTGACTTTGAGAAGCCTATCTGTACTGATGAGCTAAATGATGAAGACATGGAGGATCAGACCCTCCCCTCAGACCTCCTGAGATTAATTGAACAAGGAGGAAAAGCAAATTGTACTTCTCAAAGAGATCATAGAATTAGTCAGCTTGGAAACAGAAGAAGCTCTTGCAGAAGTGAAAGATTGGTACTAGTTTGGCAGAATAGGACAGACAGGCTGGTAGATTCGTAGACAAAGTTCTCAGATGTGTTTTTTTTTTGTCATATTAGGGCATACCGAATATGGATCAAGAAGTAGCGGCTCATTAATTGCCCATTAGAACAGGTATAGGACCAATACAGCAGAAATTGATGCAGAAGAAGTCGGATATGTTAAAGAAGAGAAAGCGAAGCTGCCCAAGGCTAAATTTCTACAAGGAGCCAAATACCTCAAATGGCAGACTAATATATGGTCCCAAAGAAAGATGGGAAAGTAAGGAAGTGAATCAAGCCAGTTCTGGCCAGTCCCAAATACAAATTCTCGTTGCTACATATAAATGTACCGGTAGGCAATACAGCAGGGAACTCGTGGTTTTCCTTCATGGGTGGGTTCTCAAGTTATAATCAGATCAAAATAGGCACCAGAAGATATGTAGAAGATTGCTTGGGGGGTCTTTCGCTACAAAGCTATGTCGTTCGGACTGAAGAATACCGGGGCAATGTGCCAGAGGGTGATGGTTACACTCTTCCAAGATATCAAAATGATGCAAAATGACATGATTTGTAAAGCCAAGTCACAAAAAAAAAAAACCAAAATTACGATGAGGCCTCAAATTTGTCAAGGCATTGGAACAGTGTGGGAATCTTCAGATGGGATTATTATCCAGCTGTAGCTAGATGGAATAGGGGTATATGAGAAGGATTCTTCCAAGATCAAAAGGATCCTAGGGGCAAATGGACACCAAATTGGGATGGTTCATATGTGGTCAAAACGGCCCTTTAAAAGTGGGGCACAGAGTTTACAAGAGATGGATGGAAAAGAATTCTCGAGTCCTATCAATGCAGACACAATAAAGGAGTACTACGCTTAAAAAAAAACTGGACCTAAAAAAGTAAGAGGTCGCAAAAAGAGAAATATAAGAAGGAGGGGTCCAAGTTGAAAACTCGTAAAGGGCGGCTTGGATCCGCTAGGGGTCACTTGAGTTGAAAACTCGAAAAAGGGCGGCTCAAGTGAAGGATGGAAAAGGAGAAACTTAAGCTGAAAACCTGGAAAGGGCGGCTCAAGAATTTGGATAAAACAAATTGGCAGTAGGTGGGTACCAAGCTATCACTTAAGTTCAAAAGGGAGTAAGGGCGCGATCCAGACTGAGTGGGTGCTATCAGTACAGTAGGTTTTCTCCCGGAAAAATCCAAAGGTTTTGTCATCACATCATCGTCGGAGTATTCATCGTTACGAGGCGCTACCTTTCTATGTTATCATTTTCTTCTAAATATGAGACGCTCTTGATTAACGACTACACCCTTTCTACTCTTATATCTATATTGCAGTAGTAATGCAAACATTGTGTTTCTTTCTTTGAATGCGTGGGCTTGTCATATTGCATAGCATGTCATCACAAATCATTAACCATTCTGTTGACAAAGTCACAACTCATAACCAATCTTTTCGACAACAAATTATTCTGGAACAAAGTTACAAATTCGGTTTTTTTAAGAATTTTGCATTCCATTTGTGAGCCTAAAGCGAAGGTTAGGGATATCAGACGAGAAGGTCTATTGAGTGGTTGTCATCAATTTTTCAATAGTAGGTTAGTATGTAGGGGGCATGTCTAATAAAATAATGATAGGGGCAAATGGGGCATTAAAGCCATATTGCAATCATGACATATTCTCAAGTTATATGTTCAACTTTGACTTTTGACAAGTTGGTGCAGGAAAATAAAGGAGGAGAATATCAGAACAAAAAAGGCAAAAGAATTCTATAAATCCAGGACACTCATGGTAGATCCCAAAGTAAGGAAGCTCAGCAAGGAGACAATGAATAAAACAAGGGGCAAAGAAGTCCGAATAGTTCACAGAAGGGTCCAAGTGGACAAAACAAAAGCGGTCTAAGAGAAGGAATAGATAATCAGATGGTCAAAAGATAGGGGATCAGAGTGTTAGAGTCAAGAAGTTCAAAGCAATGTCCGGGCGGCAATCCGGATTACTTCCGGGCACATTTCAAATTTTAATGGGATCTTGCAATAACATTATCAAAGTGGCCTTCAGAACGGGTCATTTCAAGCTCAGAACATGTTATCAGAACGCTAAAGGACATTAAAACCAACTAAGGAACAATCATTTTGCTCAATCCTAGCGACAATGTCGCAGTTGTCTGGAGACAGGTCATCTTTCAGCAGTTATCATGATCGACTGGAAACAGGTCATCTCGAAGCGGTGATCAAGATCGACTGGAAACAGGTCGTCTTTCAGCAATCAATCAGAGTTGACTAGAAACAAGTCATTTTTCAGCAGTTATCAAGATCGACTAGAGATAGGTCGTCTTTCAGCACTTATCAAGTTCGACTGGAAACATGTCGTCTTTCAACAGTTATCAAGATCATCTTTCAACAGTTTTCGGTTGCTCCAAGGAGGGGGCATTCCAATAACTTTTCTGTTATTCAGTTGCTCCAAGGAGGGGGCATTCCAACAACTTTATAGTTATTAAGTTGCTCCAAGGAGGGGGCATTCCAACAACTTTACAGTTTTTCAGTTGCTCCAAGGAGGGGGCATTCCAACAACTTTTCAGTTTTTTAGTTGCTCCAAGGAGCGGGCATTCCAACAACTTTTCAGTTTTCAGTTGCTCCAAGGAGGGGGCATTCCAACAACTTTTCAGTTATTCAGTTACTCCAAGGAGGGGGCATTCCAACAACTTTGCAGTTTTCAGTTGCTCCAAGGAGGGGGAATTGTAGCAGTTTTCAGTTGCTCACAAGGGGGCCATTCCAGTGGGTTTCAGTAAAGGAACATCAGGGTGGGTTCGAATAAAGTTGACCTCGGATTGGTCTTAGGAAAAGGAAATGAGGGATGTCATCAGATTCAGTACTAAAAACGGGTGTCTACGTCTTTGCGCGCTTCCTAACTCTCGAAAAGTACGCAAACTACTCTTCTGCATTCTTTCCGATAGTTAGAAAACACATAAAGTGGGGCAACTGTAGACACCCATTTTGAGCTCATATCCTTTAAATTAGGTTAAACTGTTTCATGATTTGGATTAGGGTCATTTAGAGGGCTGTAGACACCCATTTTTAGCTCATATCCTTTAAATTAGGTTAAATTGTTTCATGATTTGCATTAGGGTCATTTAGGGGGCATTCGGGTCATTTTAGTCAAATTTTATGGTGATCACCTTAGGTCTGCTTTTAGTGCAGATTAGCTAATTCATTGTTAATTATCTAGATTGGATTTGAAAAAACCAAAAAATATCTTAATGTGCATTTTGACATTTTTTTACATATTAGAAATTTAGTATTTTGCTTTTCATTCATGTAGCTCAAATCTCATTTCATTCATATAGTTCCAATCTAATTTAGTTAACTAATTGGACATTGCATAAATAGGATTGCATTTCCAGTAGGTAATTGTTGCAATGACATTTGATTAAAATAAAAGTACAACAAATGGAAAATTGCATTTTGGTAAGACATTTTCATTTTTGCACGCTGGACTAATCCCTTTAGTTAGGTATTAAGGCAATTTAGATTTGGGGCAAATAATTGAAGCATTTTAGAATTAAGGCAATTGTGTTACATTCTTTCTTTAGCCTCATGCATACTTCATCACTTTAACTCTATCAATCTAAGCTTAGAATTTAACATGAATAAAGGGCAATGCGTTAAAAGTCTTTGCTACATTGAAAGGTGGATTTGGAGATGCAAAGTTCGTGTTTGAAGATTTCTTGAAGATAATTTGAAGATTTGAAGAACATTGAAGAATTATTTCAAGGAGCAAGAATTGAAGATTGGAGTCTAAAATTGCAAAGGATTGAAGTCAAGCCCAGAAGAAGCCCTGAAGCTAAGGAATTTTGGATTATTTATATGGGAATATACTTAGCCCATATAAACCTATAATTGGAGTTAAAATCCCAATTTGTGGGCCTTATATCCAAAAGAATATCCAAATTCCGCATTAATCCCGTAAATTTGCGATATAAGCCCGTTTTCAGCGCAGTCTCGGTAGAAATACCATAACTTTCTGCTCAGATGTCCGTTTTAAGCCCATGAGTAGCCTTTGGAAAGCTAACTCCGAGCTCTACAACTTTCCTTTGAAGACCGAAACCCAATTCTGCTGTTTTCAAGCCCAAATCTGCCGGTGAAGTTTCTGCAAAAATCTAGAAAATTCCAGAATCCTATTCTAACTTGGATTCTACTTTAGGATGACATCTAATCCTATTTGGAGTCTAAGTCAGCCCTAAACCACCCTACCCTTGTTTCTCCACTATAAATAGCCACCTTAGGACTAGATTTTGTAATTAATTTTATTCTTCATAAGATATATTGTTTAGTTGAAGGTTTGGAGGAGAAAAACCCTAGGAGCTGTCGCCACCTTCTCTTCCTCATCCATAGATAAGTTTTCTTCTTCTTATTTGTGGATGATCACTCAATTTATGAATGAGTAATCCTTTTCTTTTCTCCAATGTAGAATTTAATTGATCTCTTGACTAATTCCATGGTGAGATTTTGTGCTTTTATATGAGAATTTATTTGAGTATTTCTTGGATCTCTGTATGAATTCTATGTTGCTTGTTTTGATTGACTGGGTCGACACTTTCATGATAGATTGAGTTAACATTAGCTAGATTAGGTTGTGAATTAATCACTCCAGCTTAATTTTATGTAGCAATTGGATGTGAATTAATCCTCCATCCAAGAGAGAAAAGAATCAATGGGCGAGAAATTTCTCATTGTGTTTGTTATTAAATTACTAATTCTTCATGCTTCATTCCTAAGTGATCTCTAAGCCCTAAGAAAGTAATTGATTGCTGAAAGAGTAAAAGGGATAGATTGACTTTAATCGGTAATCTAATCTAATTAAGATAATTTAGGTTAAGCCCGACAGGCTATTCAAGGTTCTCATAATCTTTAGATATCAATGATCTATGTTATTGTTGTCAAGAGGGATATTAATTCTATCTTGGAGGTTTCTATTTAATTGTTATTCTCAATAATATCACTGCTTTTGATTAATTGTATTCTTTAATTTTCTTGATTGCTTTCTTAGTTAATTTACTTAGTTAGATTTAATTTTAATTCTTCTTTAAGTTCTCTTTATTAATTTGTTTTGTTTGAGAAAAGGAAGAGTCGTTCTCTCTGTGGGATCGACCCCTACTTGCCCTAGCTAGTTTAGTTAGTAATTGTTGGGATAATTATATTTATGATTGCTGACGACCGATCATAAATTTTGGCGCCGTTGCCGGGGAGATTGTGTTTAATTTTCTTTTTCTCTTATTTTATTTTCTATTAGATTTGCACTTGATCATCTTTGTTTTGCAGAATAGATTCAATGGAGCAATCACAAACGTTATGAGAGCTGAATTTCAACTGTGAATTGCCGCCCCTTTGTATTGACTATCCAGCCATGGATATGTCCTACAAACTGAAGCCTGGAGTAATCCGTATGTTGTCGATTTTTCAAGGAGAACATCATGAGAATCCTCATGAACATCTGCAAAGTTTCTTTCTGAAGTGTGCTACAATCACTGGGGTACCTGAAGAGGACTTGAAACTTCGAACTTTTCCTGTCACATTAGACGGAAAGGCAAAAGAATGGTTCTTAAGACTACCACCCAAATCCATAAAATCTTGGAAAGAGATGGAGACAGTATTTTTGAATAAATACTTTCCGGAAGCTAAGCGTGCTGATGTCAGAAGAAAGATCAACACTTGTCAACAATTGCAAGGCGAAAAGTGGTACCAATATTGGGAGAGATATAATCAGATCTACGCAAGTTGCCCTTACCACAACATCAGCGAAAGACTTTTGATTCAACACTTTTATGATGGCCTTATTTATGAAGATCGCACCTATGTCGATGCTGCCAGTGGAGGAGGACTTACATTCAAAACCCCTGAAGAAGCAAGGAAGCTGTTCAACACTATGGTGGAAAATATAAATCAATTTGGTACAACCAATGAAGCTGATGCAACAAAGGACTTAGAGATAGCCGAAATTCGAAAAGAGCTAAAGGAAGTGACTACTCAATGCGGAAATTTAGCAAAGATGTTTGCTAAATTTATGAGTGTTTGTTCACAACCTTCTATTCAAAAAAGAGGAATCAATGCTATTGAAGAAACCCAGCATTGGATGGAATTGTCGAATGTACCTACGATGTCATCTGTTCCAACACCTAATTTTCCTAAAACACTACCACCCATTGATGTGTTCGATGAGCCAATTCGAGGAGACATGAAGACTTCAACCGAAATCAAGAAAGATGTACCTACCGTGCCAGACGCTGAACATCAACAATCAGAAGAAGAATGGATGGAGGAGATGCAAGCTAAGTATGATCCACTACCATTCCCTCAAAGGTTTGCTCAACAACTCAATTTACTTCGGAAATTAGAGGTAAATATTCCTTTAGTTGATGAAATAGCCAAAGTACCAAGGTATGCCTCTTTTCTCAGAGAATTATGCAATAATAAGATTAAGTATGGTGAAAAATATGCCTGCATGGATGAAAATATATCTGCTGCTTATCAAAGGAAATTGCATCATAAATGCAATAGTTTAGGTTCCTTTTCTATTCCTTGTAGTATAGGAAAGAATGAAGTAGGTAAAGCTATGTGTGAATATGGATCTTTGATTAATATCATGCCTTATTCTGTTTATAAGCAATTGAAAATAGAACCTCTGCTTGAAACTGATCTTATTATCCAATTTGCTGATAGAACTAACCATAAAGCTGAAGGTTTAGTTGAGAACGTTTTAGTGCAGATAGGAGATTTTGTTTTTCCTACAGATTTCTATGACCTGAAGATGAGCGAAGATGACATTCATCTACCTCAAATGCCACTACTGTTATGAAGACCGCTTTTGATTGCAGCAAGCATGGATTTCAACGCAAAAGAAGGAACAATCACTATGGAATTCGATGGAAAGCCCATTGTATTCAACATAAGTAAATCAATGGAAGCTCTTGCCGAAATTCATTCTGTCTATTCCATTGACACAATTGGTACTTATTCAGAAGAAGTACAAGCACTCAATCAAAAAGATGAACTTGAAGTGATCCTCACTAAAAGTTTACATCAGCAAGACGTTGAAGAAGCAGAAGTCGAGATGCCAAAAGAGATAGCAGAAACTGTCAGTGAACTATCATTCAATGAAGAGGTGGAGACGATTTCTTACATCAATTTGGAGCCAACACCCAAGCAATTACCATCTATCATTCAACCTCCAGAAGTCAAGCTGAAACCGCTTCCTGAAGGCCTGAAACATTCCTTGGAGATAATGATACCCTGCCTGTTGTTATTTCAAGTAAATTGAATAATTTACAAGAAGAACAACTAATCAGAGTCTTAAAGGAACACAAAGAAGCCATTGGATGGACTGTAGCTGATATCAAAGGAATAAGTCCTACTATATGCATGCATAGGATTCGACTTGAAGATGATGCAGTAGCAGTTCGACAACCACAAAGAAGACTAAATCTGAATCTTGCTGAAGTTGTCAAAGATGAAGTTCTAAAATTACTTGGAGCTGGTCTCATCTATGCTATATCAGATAGTAAATGGGTTAGCCCGGTCCAAGTAGTTCCAAAGAAGTCCGGATTCACTGTCGTAGAAAACAAGGATGGAGAGCTAGTTCCTTAGAGATTGCAGAATGGATGGAGAGTATGCATTGATTACATAAAGTTGAATTCCGCCACAAGGAAGGATCACTTTCCGTTGCCATTCATTGATCAGATGCTGGAAAGATTAGCTTGCAAGGCCTACTATTGTTTTCTGGATGGTTACTCGGGATACTTTCAAATTCTAATTGCACCTGAAGATCAAGAGAAGACCACGTTTACATGCCCTTTTGGTACGTATGCTTACACAAGAATGCCTTTTGGTTTATGCAATGCACCTGCAAGTTTTCAAAGGTGTATGATGAGCATCTTTCAAGATTATGTGGGGGATAAGATGGAAGTTTTCATGGACGATTTCACAGTCTATGGAGATAACTTCAATCAATGTCTCAATAATCTAGAACTCATCTTGAAAAGGTGTGTTGAAACCAAATTGGTATTGAATGCCGAAAAATGCCACTTCATGGTAGAACAAGGCATTGTTCTAGGCCATGTAGTATCCAAAGAGGGGATGCAAGTCGATAAAGCCAAAGTTGACGTTGTACAGAACCTGCCATATCCGACATGTGTCAAAGATATCCGCTCATTCTTAGGCCATGCTAGATTCTACCGAAGATTTATCAAGGATTTCTCAAAGATCTCAGCACCTATGTGTCGACTATTACAAAAAGAGGTAGAGTTCGAATTTGGGGATGATTGCAAAGAAGCGTTCGATAAATTGAAGACTGCACTCACCACCACTCCAATTGTGAAGCCACCTGATTGGAAACTACCGTTCGAGATCATGTGTGATGCAAGTGACGTTGCCATTGGAGCTGTTCTAGGTCAGAGAGTTGACAAGGTACCTCATGTTATCTATTATGCTTCAAGAACCCTAGATGCTGCTCAAAAGAACTACACTACCACAGAAAAAGAGATGTTTGCCGTTGTCTTTGCTTTGGAGAAGTTTAGACCGTATATTCTAGGATCTAAGGTGATAATCTACTCCGATCATGCTGCATTGAGATATCTAATGAAAAAGAAAGAAGCAAAAGCTAGGCTTATGCGATGGCTTTTGTTATTTCAAGAATTTGATATCGAAATACGAGACAAGAAAGGAGCTGAGAACGTTGTTGCCGATCACCTAAGTAGAATTGAAAGCAAGGAAGAAGAAATCGCAATCAATGAAGTGCTGCCTTTTGAAGAATTGTTTGCCGTTTCTCAACTCCCCTGGTATGCTGATATTGTCAATTACTTAGTTGCTCGTCGCCTACCTTCAGATCTTAGCAGAGGACAAAAATTGAAGATCATAAGTGATGCCAAATACTATTTATGGGATGATCCGTACTTATGGAGACAAGGATCCGACTTAGTAATGAGAAGATGCATTCCCGACAATGAGACTCAATCGGTTTTGAGATTTTGCCATGGAGATGAATGTGGAGGCCACTTTGGACACAAGAAGACCGCAAGAAAAATACTGGAGTGCGGCTTCTATTGGCCTAAACTTTTCAAGGATTCTTATGAGTATTGCAAAGCATGTCCACAATGCCAAAGAGTTGGAAGTATATCGAAAAGGAATCAGATGATTCAATCACCTATTTTTGTTGTTGAAGTCTTCGATGTATGGGGAATTGATTTCATGGGACCTTTTCCTCCATCAGACAAGAAGTATTACATCCTTCTAGCCGTGGATTGTGTTTCTAAATGGGTTGAAGCTGTTGCTACGGAGAAAGATGATGCTAGGATTGTAGTCAAATTTTTGAAGAATAATATTCTTCATCGATTTGGAATACCAAGATACCTCATCAGTGATCGTGGAACTCATTTTTGCAATAAGATTATTCAAGCACTAGTTGAAAAATATGGAGTACACCATAGTGTATCTACTTCATATCATCCTCAAACTAGTGGACAAGCAGAGATATCTAACCGTCAAGTGAAGCTGATTTTGGAGAAAACAGTTAATGTTTAAAGAAAAGATTGGAGTATGCGACTAGGAGATGCTTTATGGGCTTATCGTACAGCGTATAAGACACCTTCAGGTATGTCCCCATACAGAATTGTGTTTGGAAAACCATGTCATTTACCTGTGGAATTAGAGCACAAAGCATGGTGGGCAGTTAAGCAATGCAATCTTAATTTTGACAAAGCTGGAATTCAAAGGATGTTACAATTACAAGAACTTGAGGAAATTAGGAATGAAGCTTATGAGAATGCAAGAATTTACAAGGAAAAGACTAAAGCTCTGCATGATCAAAGGATATTAAGAAGAACACCTCTATTTCTCTTTATTCATCAAATCACAAGAAGAAAAATTCGGCTAAGAAGCAAATTTTTGAGCAAGGCCGATTAGAAGAGAAGTCGACTAGAGCAAAGTCGACTTCATAAGAGGCAAGTCGATAAGGAAGTCGACTTTTGGAAGCAAAATTGATTGAGCAAGTCGATTTGGCTATTCTCCTCAATTTTAGAAGAAGTCGACAACCCTTTTTCAATTAAAGATGTCGATGATGCTAGCAACAACAACTAAGGATTTTGAAGTTCAATTCAAGAAGTTTAAGGATCAATTTTATCGAATTGGAGCTTCTCAACTCGGTCCAAAATTTCAAGGAAGTTTTATTCGCAAAGATTGCCATGAACTCTTGAGCATGATTTCGTTGCTACCTAAGGATGAAATTGAGGCTAAGCCCGGTTTCAAAGCTAGGATGATTTATCAATTTCTTTGGGACAAAGCTAACAAGTCGCATGAAGCTGTTTTAAGATCAAAGGAAAGAGCTGAGAAAGAATTTGCAAAGCGTTTCCATCCCTATGGAAATTGATTGTCTCACCCAAGGAATTTCAATGGGAGAATTCGATCTCATGTTGCACCTTGGAGTAAGCCTTTTCCTATGCCAAAGACTGATGGGTATCGCAAGCCCTATAGGCCACCCTATAGACCTCCTATGCGATGTGCCCCTTTTCCTCAACGGTTTCATGACCCTTTTTATGCTTCTTCATCTAATCAACCAAGAACTGCACATGTTGGTACTGTTTTTACCTTGGAAGAATTAAAGGATAAACCCTCAATTCCAATTGGACCAAGAGATCCGTTGTATGAGGAAGGTCAAGGTGAAGATGATATCGTGATAATTGCTTCTGCTACTGAATCAAGTGATGCTTCTAGTGATGAGAATAAGGAAGGAAAAGAGGAGGTGAATCAAGAAAAGGAAATTAAGGAAGAATCTCATCCTTTCCTTGCTCAATTTAAGGATTTAAGTGATCAAGTTGCTAGCCTAAGAGAGGATTTTGATACTATAATTGGGAATTTGGAAAACCTCTTCAATTTATTGGAGAAGGCTATTCCTAAACCAATTTAGGTTTTCAAATTAGAATTTTAATTTTAATTTATGTTTTCTAGATTTAGGATTTTATTTTTAAGCATCTTAGGTTTAGTTATTTAGTTTATGCTTTATCTTTAATTTTCCTTTATCTTATGTCTTTATTTTTCAAGTTTCATTAATAAATTATCTGGTTTTATTTTCCTATCACTTTAATTTTTACTGTCTTTTTGTTCAAGTAATTATCTTCATCAAAGCCGCCCAGGTATGTTCCATGAACCTTAACTATTTATTTTTGGTAAGCTATTTTGCATGCTTTGATTTTATGATTGTTTTTACATTGAGGACAATGTGAATTTTAAGTGTGGGGGGTGAATACTTGATAGTAGGTTTATTGTTTGATTATTGAGTCATATGATAGTCTTTTGCATGAGAATCTAGAATAAGAATATGATTGTTTTGGATCGTCTATTTTCCCCAATTTTTGAAGAAGATTTTTTCGAAAAAATTGATTTTTGAAATTGAAAATTTTGATGATTTTTCAAACTCTTTGATTTTTCAAGAATATATTGAATGATTGATTTGATTATGATTGATGAATGATTAGAATTTTTAATAATGCTTTATTCTTTGATTGATTTATAGTAAGAAGTTTTGATTTCTTAGAATTAGGTATAATTTGAGTTTGTGATATGATCTTATTATTCATTGCTTTCATGATTATCTATTTCTAGAACTTGTATTGAATTTTGATTGAAGTTACAATTAAGAAAGCATGCTATAGATTTGTCAAGAATAAGTGTGGGGGACTATCTATACAAAGGGTAATTAAAATTGTTTTCATAAAGAAGTGATTTTATGCAAGAGGAGAAGAGATATTTTCTGTTTAAAAAAAAAAAACTCCATTGTTGTCACTCTTCTCTTTAAACAAAAGGAGTTAGTAACCCTTGGGAAGAGGATAAGAGGCATGGATCAACAGAAATATTGTCCCTCTAGAGTGCTAGTAGCCTCAGAATTAAAATAAAAGGAGTTAGTAACTCCTAAGCATAAACACTTCAGAGGTTAGTAACCTCAGTTCTCTAAAAAACAATTACCCTTGAAAAACTGTTATAACCCACATGAATTCTTGGTGTGTTTATGACATTGTAATCTTTTGAGTAATGGAGAGAAAGATCAATGTACAGCTTATAGAGAGAAGTAGTTATAAAAGTAAGGGATGGTAAGTAATTAGAGCTACTTTGATTATGGCTACTTAAGAATGATAATGCTTGCTATTGATTGATCTCTGGATTAAGTATTATTGATGTTCTTTGCAATTTTGATTTCATGATTAAATTGATTCTTTGATATATGAATGAAGTCAAATTGATCTTTTGAAAATTTTGATTTTTGAATAACTTACATTGATTTTGCTAAGGGACTAGCAAAGTTCAAGTGTGGGGGAAATATGATCGAGCTCAAATTATGCATATTTTTATAGCTATTTTTCTATACTGTTTACCACTTTTATATGCATTTATACCTTATTTTCTAAGTATTTGTGTTTTTAGTCTTTATGAGATGTGAAATTGAGAATTTGCTTATTTTCACTACTTTTGGAGCTATTTTGATGACTTTTTACACAGATATTAGCAAAGTAATTTTGAGTATAGATTTGGAGATGCAAAGTTCGTGTTTGAAGATTTCTTGAAGATAATTTGAAGATTTGAAGATCATTGAAGAATTATTTCAAGGAGCAAGAATTGAAGATTGGAGTCTAAAATTGCAAAGGATTGAAGTCAAGCCCAGAAGAAGCCCTGAAGCTAAGGAATTTTGGATTATTTATATGGGAATATACTTAGCCCATATAAACCTATAATTGGAGTTAAAATCCCAATTTGTGGGCCTTATATCCAAGAGAATATCCAAATCCCACATTAATCTCGTAGATTTGCGATATAAGCCCGTTTTCAGCGCAGTCTCGGTAGAAAGGCCATAATTTTCTGCTCAGATGTCCGTTTTAAGCCCATGAGTAGCCGTTCGAAAGCTAACTCCGAGCTCTACAACTTTCCTTTGAAGACAGAAGCCCAATTCTGCTGTTTTCAAGCCTGAATCTGCCGGTGAAGTTTCTGCAGAAATCCAGAAAATTCCAGAATCCTATTCTAGCTTGGATTCTACTCTAGGATGACATCTAATCCTATTTGGAGTCTAAGTCAGCCCTAAACCGCCCTACCCTTGTTTCTCCACTATAAATAGCCACCTTAGGACTAGATTTTGTAATTAATTTTATTCTTCATAAGATATATTGTTTAGTTGAAGGTTTGGAGGAGAAAAACCCTAGGAGCCGCCGCCCCCTTCTCTTCCTCATCCATAGATAAGTTTTCTTCTTCTTATTTGTGGATGATCACTCAATTTATGAGTGAGTAATCCTTTTCTTTTCTCCAATGTAGAATTTAATTGATCTCTTGACTAATTCCATGGTGAGATTTTGTGTTTTTATATGAGAATTTATTTGAGTATTTCTTGGATCTCTGTATGAATTCTATGTTGCTTGTTTTGATTGACTGGGTCGACACTTTCATGATAGATTGAGTTAGCATTGGCTAGATTAGGTTGTGAATTAATCACTCCAGCTTAATTTTATGTAGCAATTGGATGTGAATTAATCCTCCATCCAAGAGAGAAAAGAATCAATGGGCGAGAAATTTCTCATTGTGTTTGTTATTAAATTACTAATTCTTCATGCTTCATTCCTAAGTGATCTCTAAGCCCTAAGAAAGTAATTGATTGCTGAAAGAGTAAAAGGGATAGATTGACTTTAATCGGTAATCTAATCTAATTAAGGTAATTTAGGTTAAGTCCGACAGGCTATTCAAGGTTTTCATAATCTTTAGATATCAATGATCCATGTTATTGTTGTCAAGAGGGATATTAATTCTATGTTGGAGGTTTCTATTTAATTGTTATTCTCAATAATATTCACTGCTTTTGATTAATTGTTTTCTTTAATTTTCTTGATTGCTTTCTTAGTTAATTTACTTAGTTAGATTTAATTTTAATTCTTCTTTAAATTCTCATTATTAATTTGTTTTGTTTGTGAAAAGGAAGAGCCGTTCTCTCTGTGGGATCGACCCCAACCTACCCTAGCTAGTTTAGTTAGTAATTGTTGGGATAATTATTTTTATGATTGCTGACGACCGATCAATTTGGATTTGGGATGAGGGAGATATGGACCCCGCAATACAGCCCTCCAAAATCGCAGAAATTTGGGACAGAAATTTGCAGTCCGAGGAGAATGGAAAATTGGTCCCTAAAATGACCCCAAATGCCAAAATGGTCTGCATAAAGGTCGAAGAGCACTCTCCAAGCTTTCTCCAGCCTGCAAGACACAACAATTGGAGTTGAATTGAAGGAGTTATGATTTTTTGAAGTCAGCTGCAAAAGTGACTCCAACAGCAGAAAAATCCCAATCTTAGACAAACATTGTTTTGCAAATGACAAGGAGAATAGAATGACAAAGAAGCACAAAGAGGAGCTTACATGGAAGCAAAATGAAGGATTTAAATGCAACTGAAGACATCATTTCAAAGCAAAAACAGTTTGCAAACACAAACGTGCATCCAGCAACATTGAATGGGCAGTAAAGTAAGAAAGCGATACACATGTTTTGCAGGGTAATACAGACAATATTCCCTAGACTTAAAAGGGGGGCATTCATGGTAAGTCAGCAAGCAACTAAAAAAGAAGAACAAATGAAAACAGTAAGCCATGAACAAGCATCAAGCAAGGCCAGAATGTTTCATTTTTGTAGTCGGTTACAATCATAGGACATTTCTTACAACATAGTTTTAGACATCTTCAGTAGATACTTCAATTTATGCATTTACGGTTCACAATCAAGACAAGCAATATGTAGGCATTTAAGTTTTTCTTTCTATCCGTGCATGATGCACATAATCACATTTGCTTTAGCATTTTGATCGCATGCATCAATAATTCAATGGAGACACGTTAAGCTTCATTCATGATAACTAAAATAAATAGGCAAGATCATAATTTTAGCAGCAACTCTTAGGCAGTTCAATCAGAAACAAAGTCAGTAGTTATAGGTTCAGGATAGAAATCAACCAAAGGTCATGTCAAGACAAAGAATCAAACAAGTGCAGAGAAATTAAAAGAGCAACAATGCAGCGGAATAAAACGCATTGCAAAGGAGATAAGGAGGGAGTTGCCAGCTCACTGTACTGGTTAAAACTACTCCAGCAAAGGCGGTATTGCAATGCTGCTCTGTCCAAAACCAGGTGGTTTCCCTAGGACGATGACTAACCCTTCCACTACTCATCATCCGCTCCATCCTTATCCAGATTTCTCACCTGCACCAGAAGAGGCCAAAATCAGAAAACGTCCTTTAAAATGAAGCAAAAACTTAGCTGCCAAAGGGGGAAGCCGATCTTATCCTTCCACCAACTCTCTCTATAAAACAGAGATTGATTCACTCTAGAAGGAAAGGGAGAAGAAAACGGGGAGGAAGGAAAAGCTCTGTCGAAATGCTAGAAGAAGTTCATAAATTGGAGAGGGAAAGGTTTGTAGAGAGAGAAAGAAGCAAGAAAATTAAGAGGATAAGAGGGAGTCGGAGTTGAGGAAATCAGTGGGAAAAAAGGAAGTCTTTGGTCTGATTAATGGAGGGGATAGAAAGAAATGAGTCATAAAAGTACCGCCGCCGGGACTTTGAGGTTTAAGGTTCGATTAAATGTGGAGCATCATTTTACAAAAGAAAACCATGAACAGCTTCAGAAGGAAAGGGAGAGGAACATACCAGAACTAGGTGTCAATTTAATGGCTGAACTTTGAGATCGGAAAGCCAAAGAAGGTTTCGGGCAAGCCCGATTTAAGGGATTTGCGGCATGCTTTTGGAAAATAAGGCTCGGATTTGAACTCTGGGTGAGGAGGCGACGAGATCTGGAGCTTCAGAGCTCCATTGGCGGTAGATTTGAACTCCGGCATGGTGGCGCCGCTACGGGGCGCAATCCGATCAATCCAGGCGGCGGTGGAATGGCGGCTAGGGTTAGAGAAAGAAGGAAAAGGTCCGAGGAAGAAGAAGAGAAGCGGGTTTATATAGCCCGTACAAATTGAGTCCTAAATGGCGCCGTTTTGGTTGAGTCCGAGAAGGGTCTTCAAACTCAGGTACAAATTTTGCTTTTATTTCAATTTAGTCATTAATTCGGAGCATGTAAGTCATATTTAATTCAATTAAGTCCTGATAGTTGTTAGAGTTGACATCTAGGTACTGATATTGGTAAATTAAGTCCAATTAAACCTTCAACCTAAAACTTTGATAATAATTTCCTTTATTTACCAATTATATGAAAAAAATATGTGAGAAAGTAGGTTGCATCCATGATCATGCATTTTAAACTCCTTTAAATGTTGTTAATATTGTGTTCATGAGAGAAAATTAAACTAATTCCGATGATGGAATAATCGTTTGGAATGCAGACAATGCTTGTCTGTTTCAACCGAGTTTTCTAGGCTTGAAACACCTAAATGGGGGTCTTACCAATCAAGTGGAAGGTTCCCAAATAGTGTTTCTCATATAATCACACGGTAAACACTTTTGGAACCAGAATTCATGCATCATACGCATCCATAATTCAGTCAAGGATTTAATTCAAGGCCAAGAAGAAAAGAGTAAAGAGTAGTTAGTTTAATTCTGAGTAATTAAGCTAAAGAGTAGAAGAAAAGATTAATTAGTAAGTTGGCTTAATTCAGTGTAATTAAGCTTAAGAAGAAAAGAAAAAGTAATCAGTAGATAGTTTAATTCAGAGTAATTAAGCTAAAGAACAAAGAGTAAGCAGTGTATGGTTTAATTCAGAGAAATTAAGCTAGAAAAGTAAAAAGAAGAAGTAATCAGTAAAGGTAGAAGTAAAAGAAGAAGTAATCAGTAGAATTAAAAGAGTTAAAGTGAAAGAAGTAATCAGTAGAAGTAAAGGAGTAGAAGTAAAAGGAGTAATCAGCAGAGTAAAGTAAAAGTAAAAGAAGTAATCAGTAGAAGGAAGTGAAAGTAAAAGAAGTTATCAGTAAAAGTAAAAGAGTAAGAGTAAAAGAAGTAATCAGTAAAAGTAAAAGAGTAAGAGTAAAAGGAAGTAGTCAGTAAAGGCTAAAAAGAGTAGAAAGAAAATGAGTAATCAGCAGAGTAAAGTAAAAGTAAAAGAAATAATCAGTAAAAAAGAGTAAAAATAAAAGGAGTAATCAGTAGAGCAAAGTAAAAGTAAATGAAGTAATCAGCAGAATGAAGTAAAAGTAAAAGAAGTAATCAACAGAATGAAGTAGAAGTAAAAGGAGTAAAAGGAGTAAAAGAAGTAAAAAGAGTAAAAGGAGTAAAAGAAGTAAAAGGGAGTAAAAGGAGTAAAAGAAGTAAAAGGAGTAAAAGGAGTAAGAGGAGTAAACAATAGTAATTAGCTTAAATAAGAGTAATTAGGTTAATCAAGAAATAAAAGGGGAAACAGTAGTAATTAGCTTAATTCAGAGTAAATTAAGTTAATCAAGGAGTAAAAGGAGTAAACAATAGTAATTAGCTTAATTCAAAGTAATAAGGTTAATTAAGAAGTAAAACGGTAATCAATAGTAAGATAACAGGTTAACATTATTAAAAGTCATCAAAAACCTTTAAATTTGGCATGGATAGACTTAAGTTTTAGTGATAATAACAACCATTGATAGAAACCCATCGTTAGTCCTAGACTAGTCAGTGTCGTCATTTCGATCCGACTCACGCGTACCCGACTCCCGGACCATAGACTCTGGTTAAGCAGACTTTATTAGGTTTAGTATTACCTTCGCCAAGCTTAGGTTAATATTAGACCTAATAATCGACTAGGTGGCTAATCACACCTAGGTAAAAAAAAAGATTAGTGGCGACTCCATTAGAATCTAATAGCAGTTCTCCCCCCAAGTCGTTTAAGACGTCGCGGTACGGATCGCCCTGGTCGTGCACGTTGCGTCAGGTTGCCAAACAACTAAGATTTCTTGCTTCAACTTGCGGTCAAAATTACATAAGACATCAATGTTGGTCCACTTAGATGTGCTAGAGGGGGGTGAATAGCACTTAATCGGATTTTTTGAATTCTCTGAAAAACGTGTTAAAGACACTAGTTCAGAGCATGCAGTTAAAGTCACTAATGCAAAGCAGAAAGATAAACAACAATTGAAAGCAAGTGAAAGTATAATGGATTTAAATAAAGACGTTAACAACTGAATAGTGGAAAAGTAAAGAGAGTAAGAGAAGATAAAACTGGAACGATGAAGAAATGGATGGAAGATTGGAGACACGTCAATTTATAGATCAGGTTCGGCCTTTCACACCTACGTCCTCTACCTTGGATACCACACCAATGATTTTTAAAATCCACTAAACAATGAAGTTAATCTGGTCTTCACAACAGCTTTTTACAATCCCAAAGCTTTGACATCGAGTGCAAACCTACACTCAAAACAATTTCAAGTGCAAACCCGCACTTGAACAAACACAATTAACAAAGTATGAAAGTGTAGAAATGATCCTAAAAGATCGAAATGCACACAATCAAGCCTAGAACATTCTAAAGGTATAAATTTTAAGCGCTATTACAAATATCCAAGCTCAAGGAATAAACTGTAAAGAGAGCAAGACTTGGATTTTAGGGATTTTGACATTCTGGAGAGAGTAAGTGACCTGAACTTCAATGATGCTCCAAATCTTAGACTCAAACGGTTAGATTTGAGTATTTATACTTCGCTCTAGTGAACTAGCCGTTTTAGTTTGAAATTAAAACTATTTTCCCATTTTCTTGTCTTATAGTCGCGCCAGCTGTTGACAACTCAAGCGCGTCCGTACGACGTTGATCGCTTCAGCGTATCTGTGCTATTTGTCGTGTAGCTGCTAGTCGCTTTAATCTCCAGATCATTAATGATGCGCCAACGGCTTATCATGGTCTTGAAGAACCCAATGGAGACAATGGAGATCATGGAAAGGATGCTCAAGGTGTGCAAGGAAGCATGGGCAAACTTAAAGGAGAGGATGTAATCGCAATTCATCATGGAGATGCCATTAAGATGCCATTTGATCCTTTAAAGATGCCTTTAGGTCCGATGACTAGAGTAAGGCTAAGAAGTTCAAAGATGCTTTAAGAAGTCTTGTTCAACATCATCTTGAAGGTTTGAAGTCCATTGAAGATCAATTGGAGAGCATTGAAGTCGGTAAGCCTAGGAATATTCCCAACGATTCCAAGTTATGTACCCTACTTGAAATCGTTGAACCCTAATGATGCGCCCAAGGCTTATCATGGAAGGAATGATGCGTCAAGGACTTATTGTAGACTTGAAGACAAGCATGGAGAGCATGGAAAGGATGATCAAGGGCTGCAAGGAAGCATGTACAAGCTTAAAGGAGAGGATGGAATCGTAATTCACCAAGAAGATGCCATTAAGATGCCATTTGATCCTTTGAAGATGCCATTAGGTCCGATGACAAGAGCAAGAGCTAAAAGATTTAAGGATGCACTCATGGGCCTTGTTCGAACTCATCTTGAAGACTTGAAGACCATTGAAGTTCAATTGAAGAGCTTTGGTGATGATTTGAGCAAGAAATTACAAATCAATTACAAGTTCATCACATTGCTTGCTATTGATTCTAGATGGTCGGATTGACATCATGGCATGAGCCCATTATCATTAGTTATCTTTGTTTGGGCTTAATTCTATCTTAGATTAGCTTATTTTTAAGTTTGGACCTTATTTGGATTGGGCCTTGGTTGACTAAGTCCAATCCTTGTTTAATTATGTCTTTATTTCCTTTTCCTAGGTGGCGCAAAAGGGGGTAAGCCCTAAATCCAATTCTAAGTCTTCATCAAGTTTTTCTTCTAAGAATCATGTTAAGTGTTTTAAGTGTCAAGGATATGGTCATTATGCTAAGGATTGTGTTAACAAGAAGGTTATGTATCTTAATGAGCATGATAAGATTGTGAGTGAAGATGAAGAATTTCCTCTAGGATCTAGTGGTGATGGAGATGATAAAAAGGGATTTGCACATGATGATGAGGATGATGATGATGGTGCTACACCGGCACTCTTGAACTTAGTTGCAAGAAGAACTTTTAGTGCCTATGTTAAAGGAGATATGCACAATCAAAGGGAGAATTTGTTTCATACTAGGATGTATGCGTGTGGGAAGCCTAGTAGTGTGATCATTGATGGAGGAAGTTATACAAACATAACTAGTGTGTACTTAGTGAAGGAGTTATCGTTGCCCACTACCAAACACCCTAAGGCTTATAGTTTAGGATGGTTCAATGATAGAGAGGAGATTAAGGTTAACAAACAAGTTTTAGTTTCTCTTTCTTTGGGCAGGTACAAGGATGAGGTGCTATGTGATGTTCTTCAAATGCAAGCATGCCATGTTTTACTTGGTCGACCATGGCAATATGACAACAAGGTCCATCATGATGGTGAGACAAATATGTATTCTTTTCTTTGTGGTAAGCATCCTATTACTTTGATTCCTTTATCACCTCAAGAAGCTTTAAAAGATCAATTGAAATTGAAAGAGGATTTTGCTAAATTGGAATTTGAATATAGGACTCAAGAAAAGGCTAAGAATGCTAGTTCTAGTGTGAATTGCATTGAAAACAAATCTGTTTTGGTTGATAAGCATGCTAGTTCTAAGAAAGTTGTTAAGGAGTGTATGTTAGCTACTAAGAGTAAGATTAACGAAACTTTGAATGATAATTCTGTTTTGATCTTGCTTTTGCTTAAAAATACACTTGTTGCTACTAACAACTTGGAAAAAGAACTTCCAAGCAACATTGTTTTCCTTTTGAGTGATGTTGTAGGAATTGGAATTGTCTTGATGCAAGGAGGGAATTTTGTAGCTTACTTTTGTACGAAAATTCCTAGTGGATTGCCATCCGTTAGAGAGATTGAACTCACTCCATATGGTGTGCAAAACAAGTTCATTGAGAGTTTTCCCTATGTAGTGCGCTACAAACAAGGTAAAGAGAATGTTGTAGCTGATGCTTTATCAAGGAGGTATGTCTTACTTTCCATGCTTGATTCTAAGTTTCTTGGGTTTGAGTTTATTAAGGAATTGTATGCTAGTGATGTTTACTTTGGTGAAATCTTTAAGGCATGTGAAAATTCTGGATTTGGAAAGTATTATAAGCATGATGGATTTTTGTTTAAAGAATCTAGATTGTGTGTGCCTTCTTGCTCATTACGTTATGTTCTTGTGAGGGAATCACATGAAGGGGGTTTAATGGGTCACTTTGGAGTTGATAGAACTTATGAGATATTGCATGAACACTTCTTTTGGCCTAAGATGCGATATGATGTAGGCAAGCATGTTTCTAGTTGCATTGTTTGTTTGCAAGCTAAATCTACATCTAAGCCTCATGGATTGTATACTCCTTTGCCTATTCCTAATGAACCATGGACACTTATCAGCATGGATTTTGTGTTAGGTTTACCTCATTCTAAGAGAGGTAAAGATTCTATCTTTGTGGTTGTTGATAGGTTTTCTAAGATGGCACACTTCATTGCATGCACTAAAACGGATTATGCCATTAATGTAGCTAATTTGTTCTTTAAAGAGATTGTTAGACTATATGGAATGCCTAGGACGATTGTGAGTGATAGAGATGCTAAGTTCTTAAGTCACTTTTGGAGAACTTTGTGGGCTAAGTTAGGTACTAAGTTGTTATTTTCAACTACTTATCATCCTCAAACCGATGGCCAAACTGAAGTAGTTAATAGGACTTTGTCAACCTTGAAGTAGCCATAGATCCCGTTTCTTTTAGGGAAAAGGAGATTATTCGTTGTTGTTGGGTGATTGGCGGTGGAAGAGTTTGGGTCTGCCATTGGTAGCGAAGAAGGAGGCGCTGCGAATAGAGAAAGGAATTAGGGTTTGGGGTGCGTCAAGAGAGGGAAGAAGAAGAAGGAGGTTAGGCGGTGGGTTTTTTTTTTCAGAAGGTATATATAGGTGATTTTCTAAACCCTACCCAATTAGCTTTTCAGTTTAAGTCAATTAAGTCTAATAATTCGTGTTTCTATTCATTTAAAGACTAAGTATTGTGTGAGCGTTCAAATAAACCCTTATATGTGTTGTTTGATTCGTCCGAAGCCCTCTGCTCATAGGATTGATTCAATTTAGCCCTCTGCAGAAATAATTTTACAATAAAAATCGAATTTTCTTTAAAAGTTAGGTCTTTTTTTTATTATAAGATGATGAAAATGGGATACTTGGCTAAAAGATGTAACCTTTGAATAAAAGATTGAATTTTTAAGTAATTGATAAATAAAAATGTCATCTTTGGGTAAAAGATTGAATTTTTAGAGTGATTAGTAAATAAAATTTTAAGCTTTGAATAAAAGATTGAATTTTTAAGTAATTGGTAAGTAAAAATGTCATGTTTGGGTAAAAGATCGAATTTTTGGAGTAATTAGTAAATAAGGATTTAACCTTTGAATAAAAGATTGAATTTTTAAGTAATTGGTAAATAAAAATGTCATCTTTGGGTAAAAGATTGAATCTTTAGAGTAATTAGTAAATAAAGATTTAACCTTTGAATAAAAGATTTGGCTTTTTAAGTAATTGGTAAATAAAAATGTCGTCTTTGGGTAAAAGATTGAATCTTTAGAGTGATTAGTAAATAAAGCTTTAACCTTTGAATAAAAGATTGAATTTTTAAGTAATTAGTAAATAAAATGTCACCTTTGAATTAGAAGTTTAAAATTTTTAGACCATTAGTAAATAAATTGATTAGTTTTTGAAAGAAAAATGTTTGGAATGATAGATTAAAGTAAGATAAGATTAAGTGAAATTTAAAACTTAAGTATGAGTTAATCAAGTTTTAAACCTTTTAACTTTGTGGATTTAATCATTATGTTCATTTATTTGGTCTTTGTTTTTGTTATTTTTGGGTCTCCATATTTGTTTAGGTGAAGCCATTCCATATGATTGAGTATGTTGACATGTTGCATTCCCATTATATTTGAGCCTTGCGCTTGTATAGTATTTGAGGTTTAGAAATCTAGCTATCTTAATCCGGCCTAAGTTTAAAAATCAAGGCTTTGAATTTAGTATTAGTTGCATGTGCATCCATATTTAAATTCTGAGATTGTATTGTTGTTGCCATGATCATAAGACTGAATTAAAATGGCTCCCGTGAAGGGAAAGGAGGGCGGCTCATTCATGCGTGTCTGAGTTTGCTTGACTTCTCCCGGAGGCTTGGAAATTTCCGGAGGTCGTTTACCATTTATTGGGAGGCGGCCGAAGGTGTTCCTCGTATAATTAATGGGTAATTAAGTTTAAAAAGAATTTCATTCATCATATGCATCCACGCATTCAAGAATCTGGTATATTCATAAATTAAGAATTATTAAGGAGAAATCTAAAAAGTAAAAAGAGATTAATCAGAGTCAAAGTAATAGTAATCAGTAAATCAGTTATTAAGTAAAAAGAGATTAATCAGAGTCAAAGTAATAGTAATCAATAAATCAGTAATTAAGTAAAAAGAGATTAATCAGAGTCAAAGTACTAGTAATCAGTAAATCAGTAATTAAGTAAAAAGAGATTAATCAGAGTCAAGGTAATAGTAATCAGTAAATCGATAATTAAGAGTTAAAATGATCAGTAATTAAGAGTTGAGTGGTTAATTAGTAAATTGATGATGAAAAAGGGAGTAAAATTAGTAATCAGTAATTAAGAAAGGAAGCAAAGGGACTAATAAGTAAGTTAAGAAGAGATTGATAATTAAAGTGGTAATTGAGATTCAAAGTAATAGAGTAGAAGAATAGCATGCAATCAGTAAAAAGGAAAAAGGTATCTGAAAGGGTAAAATGGTGAATTAGTAAAGAGTAAAATAGTAATCAGTAAAAAGTAAGAAGGTAATCAACAAGAGTAAAATAGTAGTCAGTAAAAAGTAAATAGTAATCAGTAACAGTAAAAAAGTAATAAGTAAGAAGTAAAAGGAAATCAGTAAGAGTAAAAAGGTGATCAGTAAAGAGTAAAAGGCTAATCAGCAAGAAGTAAAAAGGGTAATCAGTAAAAAGCAAAAGGCAATCAGTAAAAAGTAAAAGAGTAATCAGTAAAAAACGAGCAGAAAATAGTAATCAGTAAAAGAGTAAAATGGTAATCAGTAAAAAGTAAGAAGTTAATCAACAAGAGTAAAATAGTAATCAGTACAAAGTAAAGAATAATCAGTAAAATAGTGATGCTAATCAGTAATTCAGTAAAAGGTGAGTAAAGTATGAAAAAGGTAAAGAATGATAGTCAAACAAGGAAAGTGAATAAAAGAAGAAAAGTCAGTTTTAAGAAAGAATAAAAAAAAAAGAGTTTAAAGGCATGAAAATATAGTAGCGACCGATAATAGAAACCCATAATTAAGTCTAAACTAGTTAGTGCCGTCTCTTGACGGGCGTCGTGGGGGTGCTAATCCTTCCCCACGCGTACCCGACTCCCGAACCTTTAGGACTCTGGTTAGAAGACCGTTTATTAGGTTTAGTGTTACCTTCGCCAAGTTTAGGTTAACATTAAGCTTAATAATCTGATAGGTGGCTAATCACACCTAGGTTAAAAAAGATTAGTGGCGACTCCCTTAGTTTTTAGTTCTTTAAGTCGTTAAACGGTAGGGTTCGTACCCCGGACCCGGACGTTGCGACAGGGCGCATCATCCCCTCTCCCTTGAAGAAGATTTGTCCTCAAATCTGCATCACTATCAAAAAATGACAAGTCAGCAACATTAAAGGTAACACTTACGTTACCATACTCACTAGGAAGATCTAGCTTATAAGCATTGTTTTTAACCCTCTCCAACACTTGGAATGGACAATCTCCATGAGGCAAAAGCATAGATCTCCTTTTCTCAAGAAATATCTCCTTCCTTAAGTGTAACCACACCCAATCTCCAGGCTTGAAGATAACTTCTTTTCGTCCCTTGTTAGCCATCTTCATGTAGTGTTGTGTTTTCTTCACAATGTTTGCTCTAACCTTCTCATGAAGTTCTCTAACAAATTGAGCCTTCCTTTTGTCATTCATGTCGACTTGCATACTCAAAGGTAAACTCATCAAATCCAAAGAAGTTAAAGGATTAAAACCATACAGAATTTCAAAAGGTGATTAGTACTATGTATACTCCTATTGTATGCAAATTCAACATGAGGCAAACATTCCCCCCAAGTTCTTAAGTTCTTTTTAATTAAAGCTCTAAGCAAGGTAGATAAAGTCCTATTAACATGTTTTGTTTGACCATTTGTTCGAGGATGACAAGTTGTTGAAAACATCAACTTAGTACCTAGCTTACTCCACAAAGTTCTCCAAAAGTGACTTAAGAACTTAGTATCTTGATCAGAAACAATGTTTTAGGCATTCCATCTAATCTAACTATCTTCCTAAAGAACAAGTCAGCTACATTGATGGCATCAACAGTCTTAGAACATGCAATAAAGTGTGGCATCTTAGAAAACCTATCAACCACAACAAAAACTGAATCTATACCTCTCCTAGAACGAGGCAAACCTAACACAAAATCCATGCTAATGTCTGTCCAAGGTTCATTAGGTATAGATAAAGGTGTATACAATCCATGATGCTTAGATGTAGATTTAGCTTGCAAACAAACAATACAACTAGAAACATGCTTTCCTACATCATATCGCATTTTAGGCCAAAAGATTTGTTGATGCAAGATTTCATATGTTCTATCAACACCAAAATGACCCATTAAACCCCTTTCACGCGATTCCCTCATAAGCACATCACGCAAAGAACAAGAAGGAATACATAATTTAGATTCTTTAAACAAAAATCCAGCATGCATATAATACTTTCCAAATCCAGATTTAGCACATTCTTCATAGATATCACCAAAATAAACATACAAGGCATACAAGTCCTTAATATACTAAAATCCTAAAAATTTAGATTCAAGTGTGGAAAGTAACACATACCTCCTTGATAATGCATCAGCCACAACATTCTCCTTACCTTTCTTACATCGCACCACATAAGGAAAAGTTTATGAACTCCGTCCACTTAGCATGTCATTTATTCAACTTTTGTTGGCCTTTCAAGTACTTTAAACTCGCATGGTCAGTTTGAATCATGGCCTCTATATGAGTTCGTGATCCAAGAATGAAATCAACTTGATGTTCAATTCCTATAATTGGTGGTAATCCACTAGGAATTTCCTCAGGAAACACATCTGCATAATCACTCAAAAGAGACACAATATTGTTTGGAATATCTCCAGCCAAGTTGTTAGTACTCATAAGTGTATTTCGAAGCAAAAGTAAGATCAGAAAAGAATTCTCATTGAAAGCTCTCTTAATCTCACTCTTAGTAGTTAACATACACTCTTTAACAACTTTCTTTGCGTTAACTTTCTTTTCCCCCAAAACAGGGTTTGCAACTAGGGTTGTTTTATCATCAAAACAATCATCAATTTTAGATTCGGTTTTACCTTTTCCTTTAATCCTAAATTCAGCATCCAATTTAGCAAAATCATCTCTCAATTTCAATTGATCTTTCAAAGTTTCTTGAGGTGATAATGGAACTAGAGTAATAGGAATCTTACCACACAAAAAGGAGTACTTGTTAGTCTCACCATCGTGTTGCACTTTGTTGTCATATTGCCAAGGTCTCCTAAGCAACACATGACAAGCTTGCATTGGTAGTACATCACACAAGTCATCCTCTTTGTACTTTCCCAAAGAAAGAGTAACCAAAACTTGTTTGTTAACCCTATTTTCTTCTCTATCATTGAACCAACCTAAGTTATAGGGTTTAGGATGCTTAGAAGTAGGTAGTTGTAATTCCTTCACCAAATAATCACTAGCTATGTTTGTACAACTTGCTCCATCTATAATCACACTACTTGGTTTTCCATTCACATAACATCTAGTGTGAAATAGATTCTCCCTTTGATTTTGAACATCCCCTTTCACATATGCACTCAAAGTTCTCCTAGCTACCAAACTCTTAAGTGGAGCTAACTCATCACCATCATCAATTGCAGCCTCATCATCATCCCTTTCATCATCACCATCCCCACTAGAATCTAGGTTGAAATCACCTTCCTCTTCACACTTAAAACAATTAATGTGAGATTTAGATGATGAATTAATACCCATACTTTCAGTTTAGGACTAGCATACTCCTTTTTCGCACCTTCCTTCTCCTTGAATGGCATCCTCTCATCTTTCTTGTAAGGAGTTTTCCATGAGCTACTAGATGAGGTAAAACTCTCCTTGGCCAAATGAACTTTATTAGCAAAGGTATCCATACTTTGCACTAGATTTTGCAACAAGGTAGCCAAATCAGTTTGATTTTCTCCATCTTTTCTATTCCCCATTGTACCTGCAATAAAAGGTTAGTAAAGATAAAGAAAATCCTCACAAACAGTGTCTCACAACACACACAGACTTGTTTACCACAATGTGCTCTTGTGTTTGCACGCAACCTCTATAGGTTGGCTACCCTTATTAACTCTTGATGGTCTCAAACAATTCGCCTTTTACCACTCCTTTTAGCTTCAATAGGCCTAATAAGAACAACTTGTAAGGATCAATTCGCTCTTCTCGTGACCTACTCGAGGAACAAACAATTAGTAGCAAAAACTAGGGTGAAACTCAAAGATAAGTGATCTAGAAACTAAACCAAACTTGTAGCACTCCAATGTCGATGTAGATAGTCTCAATTCAAGCTTTGATTTGCTTAGTTGAGCACAAAAATTTTCTGTTTCAACCTGGTAGAAGGTCGAACTCAACCTGAAGAAGGGTTGAAACAGCCCCCTAATCGCACAAACCTTAAGAACCCTAATTTGAACTCAAGAGCTTCAAACTTTGAATTTCCTTCAAATTAACACTTCAATTGCAGCAGTAACTTCCCAAAATCTTCAAAACAACTTTCAATTCCTCTCAATTTCTCCAATTAGGGCTAATTGCAATTCACAATAACCCTAATCAAGAAACCCTAATCAGGTTATTTGGGTAACCTCAATCCGCAAACTTTTTTATATTTATTTTTTTGAATTTTCACTATTTTTCCCAGAAAGATGAAGATGTAACAACCCTAAATCTAAAATTTCAACCAAATCGGACCACTAACGAGTACAGAACAAAAATCCGAAATTTTACCTCCGAAATTTTTTTAATTTTTTTTTATTTTTAAATATTTTTCGATATAACCATGATGTATAGGGACTCTAAATCTGAAATTTCAAGACAATTAGATCTATAATGAATCTAGAACAAAAATCGAAAGTTTCTGATTTTTTTTTTATTTTCAACGTTGCGATATAGATGAAGATGAAACTAAAACTTGATGAATGATGAATAGAAGGATAGATTTACCGATTCAAGATGAAAACCTATGCTCTGATTACCAATTGATACGAATCTAGTTGTGATAGATTCAAATCCACCTTCGAAATCCTCTAAAAATCAACTTGAAAACACCAACTTCTAGACTTGTAGTTGAATCAATAAATCTAACCAAACTCTCTTCTTCTTTCGTCGGCCTTAGATTATTAATTAAACCTACAATTAACAACCTAAGATCACAAGATTCACAAATAACTAAGTAATCACTACCTAATTGTTTGATAGGACACTACATGATTGGAGAAATCCTAAGTATGTTTAAACTAGAACAATGAAGCTAAATTCTCAAGGTGAATAAACACTCAATTGATTGAAAAACTTAACTTCTAGTTTTACAAGAGATATTCGAACCCTTATATAGTGTTAGGGTTCAGTTATAAAGAGAATAAAAGACCTATGGGCGGCTAACATACTAGTCCAAGCCCAACTAGGAAAAAAAATAAAAACAAACTCAAAAATAAGGTATTTCCCGCAACAACTTTTGTCTCGAAGTTGAACAAGTTCTTGGCCGAAGTTGTCCTCCAAGTCTTACTTATTTTCAACAGATCAACTTCTAGGTAGAGTTGACAACATCTGGGCCGATGTTGTTCTGCATTTTTTAGGTTTCAAGCAAGGTAATGAGCTTGACTTTGGGTGGTTTTTCCTTGCTCAAATCATCTCCAAATGTTCAAGGTGAATTCGAGGTGAATTTGAATTTCATATCTTAAAGGTGAATTCGAACAAAACCCATAAGTGAATACTTGAACTTCTTAGCTCTTGATCTTGTCATCAGACAATTAGGCAAGCTCAATGGATCAAATGGCTTCTTGTTGAGCTTTGGTGCAAGTCCATCTTGATCTCCTTGCATCTTCATGCCTCCATGTAACCCATGCACATCCTTTCCTTGCTCAACATGGTCTTCTTCAAGTCCATGATCAACCTTGGGCGCATCACTTTGTGGCATCCTTCTACATTAGTGTCACTGGTGAAGCTTTCTTTTTAAGAGTCTACAATGCTCAACTTTTCTACTGTTAAAGGCTTCACTGCACGCTAAGTAGATATATTAGCTTACATACTTAGGTTTATTTTGTTATCATAAAAAACATTAGGGTTTAACAATCTCAACCTTTTTTGATGATTACAAAACTAACCCTGAATTGAGATATAAGCTAATCTAAAATAGGGAATGAGAATATCAAAGTAAAACTCCACCTAAGTTCATGCCATCTATTTTCAGAATAATCAGAGCAATATTAAGTCTTTATCAGAACATTATAAAACAATTCAGAATGAAGTGGGAGAAAACTATAGACATAAGTAAGATCAGGACTAGAAATCCAGAAAATCCCATTAGTGGCATTAACATATATATATATATATATACACACACACACAGTTAGGTTCAGCCAAATAAAGAGGTCTTGAAACTCCCTCTTAGTTAGGGTCTGTTTGGGATAGCTTTTGGCGTGTTTAGAGAGCCTAAACGCGCCAAAAGCCCCCATTTGGACGTTTGGTGCTCTTCATAGCAAGGCGGTTGGCTGACATGGCAAACCCCCACCTGCTACAAATGCCAAAGTTTCAAAACCAGCAAAATGCTGCTTTTGAAAATTTTCATCCCCTTTTACTTTTTTGGGCTTTGGTCGCTGCTTTGTTTTTTTTTTTTTAAGTTACTTCTCATATTAAATTTCATAGTTAAAACTTTAAAATATATTGAATTGGTAGAAAATTGATAATTATTTTTAATTTGAATATTATACCTATATTTTTATTCTACCAATCTATAAAAAATAAATAATTAAATTAAAAATAATTAATGTATAATTTAATAAATAATTGAAAATTATATATAATACATTTTTATGTTAATATTCTTAAAAATTTAAAAGATTTATAAATATTGAAAAAATTAATTTAAAGATTTAATTATATAATTTTATTTTATACTAATACCCTTAATGGTAATTTTACATCTCATCTCACCACCACACCAAACATACATTTTTTATCACTAGTTAAGTTCCCAAAGCTACAATTCTAATCTCCCCATTTCAATCTCCCCCACACTAATCTCACAGCTCTACCAAACAGAGCCTTAGTCAATTCATCTTCCCAATCGACCCTATCCAAGCATGCCAAAGTTTCCTTCAAGCATGCTGGTTTTACATGCTGAACACACTTAGATAAAAGTATGAACTACCACAGCATATACATATATAATACACACTTAGATAAAAGCATTAAATACCACAACATATACATATATAATAGATATTCAATAATCTCAATTCACAGTTCTTCTCCCCCTTTTTCTCATAAGCAAAAAAGGTTTAAAATTCCTGCACAAAATTGTTAGAGAAGAAATCCAGAAATATATCCACAATAAAGATAGAATATAAAGCATAAGATAGATAAGGGACATCCACATTGCTCAAAGCAAATATCCAGAATATTCAAGGCACTCAGCAAGTGCCAAAATACAAACCAAACTTAAAATAACACAGAGTTTAAAATGCATATGAAATGCATGAAATGTTCAAAATGCATAATTAGAAAGATTAATGCAACTAATGCACTCTAATCTTGAGGGAATGATGGCTTTGGGAGTATACTTCTGCTGCGATGACTCTGATCTTGATTTGCTGCCAGAGGGACTAGGAGTGACTGCAACTGTCTCAGCTTCCTTGGCTACCCTGGACCTAGTTACCCTACTAGTTCCAATTCTAGCAACCTTAGTAGTTGCAGTGCTTTCCTCTTGACACCTCCTTTGCGAGTTCCTTTCTTAGGAGTAACTTGAATATCTTTGTAGATCTCCATAGCTAGTTCCTCTTTCTCCTGTTTCTTGCTCGGATCTTCAGTAGACAATTTATCAGTCATCATTGCATCAATGTCATCAGTGGTTCCCTTAATGATCTCATCAGCTTCCTTCTTCTTTGCAGCTTCTTCTTCCTGTTGTTCTGCATTAGTGGCTTTAGTCTCTTCTATTTGCTTATCTTCTTCAACTTTTTCTTCTGCAACTTCTTTATCACCTTTCTTAGACTTGTCCCCTGTGGATGAGCTATCTGCTGTTGACTTGTGGTCATCATCTTTTTCTTCATCAGAGCTATCGGAAGGAATGATTGCTTGCTTCTTCCCCTCTGCAGTTTCCAACAGTGTCACTAACTTTTTTGCTCTTCTTCTCCTTTTCACTCTTTTTCTTCTGCAGCTTAGCTTCTTTCAGAGCTACCTCTACTTTTTCAATCACCTCTGGATCTGTTACTGGTGTGAACCCATGGACCTTCATTTAGCATCCCATCTTTCCTTAGATTCTTAGCCCATCTTTTTCAGATCTTCATTTATCTTCTTCCAGGCTTCCATCTTTCTGTTACACTAGATCCTGCTCAAATTTTTCTGTTCAAATAAGTTTCTACCAGTTCACGATAGCATTCTTCTGGATTTTCATGATTAAACATGATCAGATTCATGTTATTAATGAACTTCACAGGCAGTATCTCGGTATTTCCACCCAGAGTTCCCATAAATCCACTTAGCTTTCTGATCTCCTTTGTCAGACCTCTAATGTCATCTCTCATGGCTTCTGCAAGTCCATTCATCTTATCCATAATAGCATTTTTGCCTTTCTTTACCTCAGCTGCCATATTCTGAGTAATAGCCTCAATCAGTTGTTATTTGATAGTGTTCTTAATGAACCTATCAGTAGTCTGTTTAGAGAACTTGACACAGCCTTCAACCAGGTCTTTTTCATAAGGCTTAAAGTCATTTCTTTACATAGCTAGTGATGATATGGCCAAATCCACAGATCATCTTCTTCTTTTTGTTGGCCATCTCTTTCATGCCTTTAATGAGAATTCCTATTAAGTTTACGCTTTGACAGTTGTAAATCTTTTATAGCAGCCACACATCGTGGTTGCTTACATAACCAACACTGCTTTTCTTGTAACGAATGGTACAACCTATAAACTGGTGAATCATTTTGACATAACTATTTCTGATAAACCTCGCCCCAGAATTCTCGGGTAGATCTTCATCGTTCCCAGAAATTTGCCTCCATGCAGCATTCTTGTCAAAAGACTCATCAAAGTCTTCTTCACCTTTGTAATCAATATTCAGGTGTCTTCCAAAGGATTTAGGAGTAATGACCATCTCATTTCCATTAACACAGGTAATCAAATTCTTATCAGAAAACTTAGCCCTAGCATTGTCACATTCAATCACATCAGGAGATTTAGCTGCACCAACATAAAATTCCTTAACCAAGGAGGGACTAGGCATAGTGCACTCATAATTAGCAATTCCTAACATATTCATCTTTTCAAAATTATCCTCAATTCCACCATAAGTGTCATCTCCTAGAAAAGTGTTCCAATATATCATTTTTGCATCCATAATCTGAAATTCAGTCCTCATCATACCTCTTGTCTAATGCCACAGTCTTCAGTCGATCTGCAACCTTGCTGGCTTTAGTGAGTTTTAGAAACACCAATCTGGCACCGTCAAAACTTCCTTTCTTCTTAGAACAGCTTTTTGCTCGCTTCGCCGGAACTTCAATCTCTTCTTCTTCCTCAACGATGACCTCAAGCTTAGAGAGCTTTCTCTTAGCTTTGGATGTTTCTCCTTTTGCCATTTTTCTCAACAGGCGAGTGAAGGAGAGGATTTGAGGGTGAATGACAGTATGAGAGAAAACAAATTTTTGAGAGGTTGAGAGAGGAGAGATAAAGACATATTAAGGTTTCTGAGTGAATAAAATAGAAGAGGAAAGAATAAATACTAGAAGATTTTTTGGAGAAAGAAAGAGTTTTTCGGGAAGAGGAAGGAGTAAGTAAATCTTTTTGGATTTTGAAGTGACTTTACCCAATAAGGATAAAACTGATTTTGAAATTCAAAAAGAGTATTGACACGAAAGGATGCGTCATGCATGGAAAGTGGGAAACTGAAATGGCGTGTCAGAGGGCTAAAATCCAACACGTTTTTGTGTATGTGTATGCATTTATGTATGTACATATTAAAGACATTAACGTAAAATGAATGAAGCAATTAATTAAATGCTACTGGCATCTATCATGCCAAGCTCATGCCTAATTCTGCTAAAATGCTCATCAGAGAGAGGTTTAGTAAAGATATCAGCAAGTTGTTTAAGGGTACTCACAAACTCAATTTTGATGTCCCCTCTTTGCACATGATCTCGGATGAAGTGATGTCGAATCTCAATATGCTTAGTGCGTGAATCCTGAATAGGATTCTTTGTGATATTGATCGCACTAGTGTTGTCACTGTAAAGTGGCATCTCCATCATGGTGATTCCAAAATCTCGAAGTTGATGCATAATCCAAATCAATTGGGCACAGCAACTTCCAGCAGCTATGTACTCAGCTTCAGCAGTTGATAAAGCTACTGAGTTTTGGTTGTTGCTCGACCATGACACTAGAATTTGTCTAAGAAACTGGCAAGTGCCACTAGTGCTTTTTCTATCAGTTTTACTACCTGCAAAATCAGCATCAGAATAGCCTGCAAGATCTAACAGGGATCCTTTAGGATACCATTGGCCTAGGCCAGTAGTTACTTGAAGATACCTGAAGATTCTCTTCACAGCAATGAGGTGAGATTCCTTTGGACAAGATTGAAATCAAGCACAAAGACAAACAATAAAGAGTATATCAGGCCTACTAGCAGTAAGATAGAGAAGGGAGCCAATCATACCTTGATAGAGTTTCTGATCAACTACTTTACCTTTCTCATCAGAATCTAATTTAGTACCAGTGGCCATTGGTGTCTTCATTGGTTTGCAGTCCTCCATGCAAAATTTCTTTAACATTTCCTTTGTGTACTTTGACTAACTAATGAAGATACCATCTGAGCATTGTTTGATTTGAAGTCCTAGGAAGAAATTCGACTCTCCCATCATGCTCATTTCGAATTCTCACTGCATTTCTTTGGTAAAATACTTGCACAAATTTTCATTAGTGGCATCAAAGATAATATCATCAACATAAATTTGAACAATAAGGAAATCAGACTTTTTCTTTTTAATAAAGAGAGTAGCATCTATACTTCCCCTTGTGAACCCTTTGTCCAAGAGAAATTTAGATAACCTTTCATACCATGCCCGTGGTGCTTGCTTGAGTCCATAGAGAGCTTTGTGAAGTCTGTATACGTAGTCAAGATGTTTGTTGTCTTCGAAGCCAGCTGGCTGTTCCACATATACTTCTTCTTGAATGTGACCATGACCATTAAGGAAGGCGCTCTTCACATCCATTTGATAAACTTGAAGTCCATGTAACATGCAAAGGCAAGGAGAAGTCTGACTGCTTCGAGTCTTGCTACTGGAGCGAAAGTCTCATCGTAATCAATTCCTTCTTCATGGTTGTTTCCCTTTGCAACCAATCTTGCTTTATTCCTGACAACTCTTCCATTCTCATCAAGCTTGTTCCTCAATACCCACTTTGTGCCTACAACAGGATGATCAATAGGTGGTGGCACTAATGTCCACACCTTGTTCCTTTCGAACTGATTCAGCTCTTCTTGCATTGCAATCATCCAACTTTCTTCTTTTTTAGCATCTTCAAATACTTTTGGCTCAATTTGGGATATAAAGGCAGCAAACTTACAAACTTCTCTAAGTGCTCTTCTTTTTCTCACACCTTCATCTGGATTTCCAATGATCAAATCTGGAGGATGACTCTTTCCATATTTCCATGCCTTTAGAAGATCTTCATGTTGTTGCTCTTGCCTCTGAAGACTTTCAATAGGTGGATTTCCATTGATCTCTTAAGTGGCTGTCTCATTAGCATCAGCAGTTGTCATCGCATCTTTCCTGTTTGTCTCATTAATACTTGCAACATCATCATCTTGCACAACCTTTCTCGGTGCATTATCAATCTCATCAAAAACAACATGAATGGACTCTTCAACACAAAGGATGTTTTGTTAAACACTCTATACGCTTTGGAGTTCAAAGCATATCCAAGAAAAATAGCTTCATCACTACGAGCATCAAACTTGCCAATGGGGTGTTTGCCATTGTTAAGAATAAAACATTTGCAGCCAAAGCTTTTAAAGTGAGAAATATTGGACTTTCTGACTTTCTAAAGTTCATAGGGTGTTTTTGAAATAATATGTCTAATTGAAACACAGTTTGAAACGTAGGCAGCAGTGTTAATGGCTTCAGCCCAAAAATATTTTGGAAGGTTGTTCTCACAAAGAATAGTTCGAGCCATGTCCTTTAAAGTTCTTTTCTTCCTTTCCACCACTCCATTTTGTCGTGGTGTTCTGGGAGTAGAAAAGTTATGTTGAAAACCATTTTCATTGCAAAAATCCTCAAAGACATGACTATCAAACTTACCACCATGGTCACTTCTAACACTAATAATAGTGAAACCTTTTTCATTTTGGACTCTTTTATAGTGATTAGCAAAAACATCAATAGCTTCATCTTTGTGACTAAGGAAATAAACCCAGGTAAATCTAGAAAAGTCATCAACTATGACAAAACCATAAGATTTACCTCCCATGCTAGTGACATCAATGGGGCCAAACAAGTCTAGATGCAGCAACTCCAATGCTCTCGTTGTTGAAACCACATTTTTGGATTTGAAGGAGCTCCTAACCTATTTGCACATATTTTGTTAGTATTAAAATTCAGTTTGGGTAAGCCCGAGACAAGATCCTTACTAATGAGTTTAGCAATGGTGCTCAAGCTTGCATGAACAAGTCTCTTGTGCCACAGCCAGCTGTCTGAGACATCATTAACCATGAGACACACGTTCTTGCTCAGTTGCAAGTCATCAAGGTAGACAATATATACATTCCCGTGCCTCTTTCCGCTGAAGATCAGCTTGTTTGTATTGATGTCATTAACTTGGCAGCTCTTGGAGTCAAAGGCGACTCTCCATCCCTTGTCACAAAGTTGGTTGATGCTGAGCAGATAATTCTTGGGACCTTTCACCAACAGAACATTCTTGATTGTTGTTGCACTTGCTTCAATACTACCAACACCTTGGTTCAACCTTTCTACTGTTAAAGGCTTCACTACACACTAAGTAGATATATTAGCTAACATACTTGGGTTTATTTTGTTATCATCAAAACAATAGGGTTTTACAATCAACTGCTTCTTTAATATTCAATTTAAATGCTTTGAATAACAGTATTAAAACAACAACATTCTTTTTTAATAAAAGGGCCAAAATAGCGGCGTTTTTGCAGTGAAACACCACTATTTTAGTGGTGTTTCTTGTACAGAAATGCCACAAAATAGTGGCTTTTTGATGCAAAAACGCCACTAAATAATGGTGTTTTAGTGCAAAAACGCTGCTATTTTAAAATTTAAAATAAAGAATATAATTTCAATTAAAATAAAAAAATCAATTTTGCGGCGTTTAGAAACGCCGTTATTTGTTGAATAAACACTGCTAAATAATAGTGGTGTTTGTCTCTTAAAACACCGCAAAAATCCCGACGGTTGTTATAAAGGCGCTTCTCGCGGCAAAGTCAGAAAAGCTTGAATTTTTAATAGAGGCGTTTTAAAACGCCCCTATAGGTAAAAAAAAGCCCCTATTCCAGTGTTTTCTAGTAGTTTTTGCCACGAGTTAAGATGATTTGGATGCTATTGAGAGGTCAACTGAAGTGAGAATCATTGAGCAAACAATTTCTCCAATACCAAATGTACCAAAGTGAAAAGATCCATTTATTCAATTTGTACCCCAAGGAATTTCTGTAAATTTCTCCTTGCTTTGACAATTTGAGAAGATCCAGTTATTCAAATCCAAAGTGAAGAAATCTCTTTGGGAGTGGCCCGAATTTAAAGTTAACGAAATAGCACGAGCTTTGTAACAATCACTCAATGCATGAATGCAAGGATTCCTCACAAGTAGAGCAGATGAACCAAGTAGAATATGAAAGGATATGTCGATGATGAAGATAATGAGTAGTAGGTAAGGAGCCATTCAAAATTCTCGAAAAGAAAATTTTGATTTTGTTGGGGCAAAAGAAAGACCATACCTTATGCCACGGTAAATCAATAGAGAAATTTGTATGCATTTGAGCGAGGTAGATTAATTTTGCTGAGAACATGCCATCACCTTCCAAATGCCAAAACCAAGAGTAATCCTCTGTATCAATTCACATAAAGGCAATTTGACAGACAAATGTTGAAGGCAAAATCTATTGCAATTCACCCAAATTCATCGCAGTAATTAGCTATGGTGAGTGAGGCGCCTAGATCCGACAGAGATTGCAAAATCATTTTGAATTATTATTTTAAATGCTTAATCATTTATAGTAATTGCTACAATTGATAATGTACAAGTTGAGATATATTAAAAGGTATTATTAGTTGTTAGTAGAATTTAACAGACTACATAAGCGAGGTTAAAAGGTTGACATGTAACTTTTTTAGTATATATTTAAATATTAAATATATATATATAGTTAATTAAAAAAAACATGGTATTTGTCAGTTTTAGAAACCACTTGTGAAGTCTAAAAAGTCAACTGACAATGTATTAAATAATTATCCATTAGCTAATTATTAGTAATTTGCAAAGTGATTATGAATCTACCAACACTTATTGGGTTGAGTTGAGAGAGTGCAATACCTCTTAAGTACGATCTCAGATTTGAGTTTTATGAATGCAGAAAATAGGTGTTGTGAGAGTTTTTCCTATTTGGGATCTGACGCAACTTGACCTAGAATTAATTGGAGTCCAATGGGATCATCAGATAGTATTGGATGGTTAATACCAATATATATATATATGATTAATCTTTTTTGTGACATGAAACTTATGATTTCTACTCATATCTCATAGTCAACTATACCGCTTAGTAGGATCTCAAGTTCGATTCTTATGAATAGAGAATATAAGCGCTGAGTTTTCCCTCATTTGCAATCCAATGCGGCTCAACCCAAATTAGTCGAAGTTTAATGTAACTATTTGATAGCGAAGGGTTACATTAAATATTTATATGAATCTTTTTTGGTGATTTCGAATTTACTATTACTTCAAACTCAACCTTGCCAGTTAATTAGCTTTTTCCCCAAATGGCCAAATGTGTGTTAGTGTGAAACAAAATGATTATGTGAAGGCTGAAATCTCAAATAGTACCCTGAACTTTTAGGAAAATTTCAAGCGAGAGCCCCAACTAAAACAAACGTCAAATGAGGGTCTGAACTTTTCAAGCATGGTCAAATAAGTCCAATCGATGGAGAGTGGTCCACAGGTATCGTTAAGTTGGACGGAATGTTGAGGTGACACCATTAATTTCGGTAGAAACCGTTAAGTCTTTTCTTTTTTTAAAAAAAAAAATTTCTTTTGTTTTTTTTTTTCAAAAATCAATGAAACATGTCACCATTTTATTGCTCCACGCGCTTTATAGGGTGCGTGTTGAACACATTGAACGGACAGAACTTATTTGACCCTGCTAGATAAGTTCGGGCTCTTATTTGATCCTTTCTAAAGTTTGGACCCTGATTTGAGATTTATTGTAAAGTGCGGGACTTATTTGGAATTTCAGCCTTATGTGAATAATTGTAAAAGACCTATAATAGGGTTGGAGGTGCATGAAGCTAAAATCCAAATTCAAAATCCAAAGCGGGGAGAATGAGAATCCAAGACTGAGCAACCAGGTGTGGTGGCAGAAAATGAATCCTTGTGCAAAAGCTTTCATCACAAAATAAAATGACAGTCAAACATCTTGGCTTAGTGATTCCCTTGGCGAAAAGGACAACTCTTACTGCCATGCATTCCCTTTCTCAAAGCTTTTACAGCCCAACCCACATTTCTCTTTTTTCTTTTTCCTTTTCCTTTTACTCAATCATTGACATCAAAATCAGAATGAGAATACATTATTATCCCGTATTCCCTTCAAATAAATTATGTTGTGAATAACAAAATCCACAGTAAATGTTGACAATCAAGTTTGCCGATTGAACAAAACGGAAACCCGAAACACGGAAGGGTTTTAAATTGTCACACTCCGACCCCAAAAGGATTAATCTTAAAACCGGGAATACCCTTTAGTTAGAAAAAGAAAAAGAAAACCATAAATTAATACAGCGAAATGTGAAGCCAAAGAGACTGGAATTCATCTTTAATTTAAACTGTAATTTATCACAAAGCAAATACATGATAGGTGTAAGCGATGCATTCCCAGCAGCATTTTATATATAAGAAAGAAGAAAAAACTAATCCGAACCCCAAAATCAAACTCCAATTGAAAACCCCAAACTTCAAAATTACCTTAAGCAAAGCTAGTTACCTATAGCGACCTCGTATGCATCTCTTACATCCCATGTAAGACTGCTAAATAAAGGGTAAAACATAAAAAGAAAGAAACCCATAACTCAAAAGAAAAAAAAAAAAAACTAGAGAGTTGTTAAAATCGGACCGGTACCCTCAATTCCCCGCAATGCAACGATGCTGCTCTCCCAATTCTGCCACTATTTTTTTTTTTTTTACTAGGCTAGACATTTTAGGAGAGCGCAATTGCAAAGCCTTGTTTTGCTTCTTGTTTTCTTTCTTGATTCATCCGTATTTACAAAACAACCACTCGTCGTGGCCGCCATGCCGCCACCACCAGCAACCGCTACCGCTCGCCTTGTCCGGCCGGCCGACATCTTCAAATCCCCGGCCAATCATGCTTGATATGATTAATGTGTCGAGTGAAAATATATGTTGCTAAATGGTAAAAGAAAGAGTGAGACAATAGGGAAGAGTTGTGGATATAGGCATGAGGGGACATGGTGGGTCGTATATAAAGGCGAGATCATAGCTTTTTGCTTTTTTATTTTCTTTTTTGGCCTTTTAATTAACCCTAATTAAAAATAATAATTAGTTAATTAAAAGGTGAATGTTGAAATTCTCAGTCCAAGCTGGGGTTAAGGGCATGTTTGTGGGGAATGCAAAAAACTCCACTAACTCGATTTCCAAGGCTCTTGGAGTTTTCATATTATTCTCATGGACGAGAGAAAAAGTGGGCAGTGATGGGGTTTGTTTGTCTGTGTATGTGAACGTGGCTTGTTTTTGCTGCAATTTTATATTTTTATAATAATATTATTGGTAGTAATTGGTATATAAATTGAATAAAGTCTCTCACTCAGCTCAAGACAAAAGTCTTCATGGCCAACTTTTTAGTTTTATTACCCTATTATTGAGACTTGGGTAAGTATAGTCTAATTACATCTGGCCAGTCATCGCCTGGGTTCCTGCGTATATTGGAAGCGGACAAGCCACCATTTTGAGATTAAAAAAGAAAGCAAGAAAACAAAATAATCTTTGAATATCTCAATTTTGTGTTGAGGCATGGCTGGATGATTGAAGGAATTTAAGGAAACCCTAGCTCTGACTTTAAATGTAGGAGAGGAATTCGGGTCTTGTCTGCTTCAGCAAAACCCATCGAGCAGTCAATATATATGTCGAAGACCAACCTGAACCCAAAAACCTAGACTAATGGTTTTTTGGGTTCTTCATGTATATAAGCTACTCCAACAACCCATCTCTTTATGATGTGGGATGTTCCCTCACATGTGAATCCCTTAACAATCTCCCCCGGTTCACTTATGAGTCCTCATCTCTCCCCCGTGCGGCCCAACCCATCAAGTTTTAAGCCAATTACCGGTCATCCAAGACTTAACCCCTGGAGTGGTGCAAGCTACGAACACTCCATAATTGCACGCCCTTGGCCTGCGCCCAACCAGGTTTACCGTGCTCATGGGCCACACTAATCGAGTTCAACCAGACTCTAATACCACTTGTTAGGAGAGGAACCCGAGCCTTGTCTACTTCAGCAAGGCCCACCGAACAGCCAATATACATGTTGGAGACCAACCTAAACCCAAAAGCCTAGACTAATGGTTTCTTGGATCCTTCATGTATATAAGCTATTCCAACAACCCATCTCTTTATAATGTGGGATGTTCCCTCACATGTGAATCCCCTAACATTATATTCACAAAATTTTTTTTAGGGAACTTTATGTTCACAATTCATTCATGATATAATGTACTGGTAAAAGTGGCAAACTGACTACTTTAAGCAAGTTCACGTTGGATTATTGATTCGTTTCGGGTTCATATTTATATAAGGCAAAAGCTAATCGGTGTATGGATGTACGGGTTAAGTCAATTAGTAGTTAATAATTTGTTAGCTTTTTGTGATTTTTGAGATAAACTTTAAAGTAATAAATGTGTCTCTTTTGATTAAACAATATGATACTCAAATGCTTTTTTTCTTTATTTCCTTTGAAAAAATTACACATTTAAACAAAAAATCACTAAGGTTTAGCCCAATTAAAAATTGTTAATTTTTTAAAGCGTAAATTTTTTATTTGAGACCCATTATCATAGGGTTTTAGAAAAATAAATTTAAACATTTATCACTAGGTTTAGACCCAATTATAAAAATATTTGTTTTTTTAAGGGTAAATCTTTGTTTATACCTCAATTTACAATTGGGGGTAAATTGGTTTTCACATAAAATATGGTAAGATGTGTGGTCAAGATTTAATTAAAAATCCTAAAGAAACTTAGTTTCCTGCACCACCCTAGTTCTAATAGAATTAGGAAAATCTTGTAATTAATTAATAAAGGCCGAAAATTATAAATAATTAATAAATAATAATTATGGGTCATAAAGAAGCAGTTTCCTTTAATACTGCTGTCAGCTAGGGAGGCAAGCAGTAAAAAGGGAAGTTGTATGCCATCTGACCACGAGATAGAAAACATCTCATGGACTTAAAAATTAAGTACAAGTTGTTCCCTATACCCAGGGAAGACCGCCTTGCTCTCAGGAAGCTGCCTCCTCATCCCCTGCATTGAAGGAGGTAGAGAGCAAGAGTTTGTCAGCAAGTGAAAAACTCACCTAACTAAGGGAGGCATGGGATTTTATCTCTCACATCCCTCATATATGATCACTCTAACACAGTGATAGAGGACGCCTAGCTAGTTGCTCCCTCCCAAGAAGCAAATTTGCATCTTGTTCAATTAAAAACAAAAAGGAAAAATCAATGAAATTGATCTAGCTAGGGGGTGCGGCTCCAACAAGGGGGCATTTTCTGATGATCCTTGAATCATGAGGATCATCTTCACAAAATTTCATCTCAATCGGACTTAAGATGAAAAACTTATGCACGTTTTTCAGTTAAGGACGGTTTGGGGAGTGAAACCAAGTCCACCATGAAGGAGAGCTCGAATTCAACCAAGATTTTTCCCATGATCTTTGGATGATATTTGGACCCTATTGGGGAAATTTGGGTTTAATCCAAGATCGTTTGCAACTTTTGCACTCTTTTCAGTTAAGGACAAGTGGCTTTGTCACCCCAGTTTTAGCCATTTTCTTAATTGAAGGATATTTTTATGATTTGATGAGTTAAATATGGCTAAGTAAAGATAATTTCGTGGCCATCAAGATAAAATTCTAAGTCCTGATGTCCGAAGGGCACTTCTTAGCCAAATCAGGTGATTTTAGCTCAACTGAGAAGTGTGATAGGCAGAAGGAGAAATTGACCATCACCCATCCAGAGGGAAGATTTCCGTCTCCCATCCAGAGGGATGACGCCTTGGCAGCCTCTCCTCCCTCCTCTCATCTGTTGAAAGCAATCAAAAGAAGAAGGAAGCTTCACCGCACCTTCTTGGAAGCTACCATCACCTAGGCAGGAGAAAATCACCTTTCTCAGCAAGTCAAGCCCATCAAATTCAAGGCCCATGCTGCCCCCTATATAAAGGGATCTATCCCAGAGCTTCAAACAGATATCACTCATCTCACAAAACAGCTATTGTAGCTACAAATTTGCTCCGCGCAAAAAACCAAGCTCCGTGCTTATTTTCTCTCAGCCTCCGTGCCTTTGTTCTCTTGTTCATCACGAGTTCTTACTCGTTCTTCATATTTCTCTTGTTTCTATCTTGTCTTCGGACGTTAAAACATCAAATACTTGTTTCTCTCTCAGCAATAACAATCAAATTGCTCTTTTCTTTCAATCTCAATCAACAACAACTCTTGCAGCGCAATTTTAGGAAGTCTTGTTCTTATGGATGCAATGATTTAAATGCTCCGGTGTGACTTTGATCTAGTCCCCACAAATCACTCGGATATTTTAATCTGCTGCTCCGCGCACCAGATCTAGTTTTTACAAACTCTTTGTCAATTTCAGCAAATTGACTGGCACGCCCCTATGCTATCATTAAGATGTCTCCGCGAAAACTCTAGCAAGAGATTTTTGACGCAACAATCTTATATTTTAAAACCTATTATCATAGGGTTTTAAAAATATTTATATATAAATCATATATTTATATTTGTCATGACCTAAAAAAATATTAATCATGTTTTTTTTCCCAAATATATATTAAAGGGTAATTTTGTCATATAAATTATTGTTTACATGAATAATTATTACACCAAAAGTCAAAAAATACTTTTTGTTGTAATTATTACACCTCAAAAGGTGTTTTATGTGGGCTTAACTCATGCACAATTAGCTTTATATAATTGGTTGAATGTCCAAATTCCCCCTGAACTCGCATAAAAAGTATAATTTTCCCTATAAAATTTCTTTTCTTGCCTGATTGCACCCTGACGTTACAAAATATAAGGATACAAAAGTGAAAGTGAAAGTATGAGATAACGATTTTGTTGACAGCATGTGGCATTTGTCCTTTTATTAACGTCGGGGTACAATTAGGGAAGAAAATGGGTTTATGGTGGAAATTGTCCTTTTTGTGCAAGTTTAGGAGCGAATTTGGACATTAAGCCTTATATAATTGGTTCAGATCAATTTGATTTTGCATTGAAGTTAAGATATATAGCTTTGTCCCTTTCAGGTTCAATTATCTTCGATTTGGATTGTTCGGTCGGTCGGACTAGTCCAACCGAGAACTGCTGGTCTCTCCGGTCCATTGGGGTGAAAGAACCGCGATTTGTTGAGTAAGTCAACAACCACCAAAAACCGATTAAACCGGATTCGAACCGATTCTAGTGTTTGAAAAATATTGAGCAATAATTTGAAGATGATGGGTTTTGAACTAATGACCTTGCATATGGAAAAAATAAAGTTTTTACCAAAATACCAAAAATTTCCAAATGATATACTTTTACCATATATAATATTTAATCAGTAAAATAAAGCAATAATAAATTCACAAAAATATCCATTCAATCGGTCAACCGGTTGAGCCTATTAAACTGCCTGAACCGAAATCGGGACTCTTGACTGGTTCAATTACCGCTCCTATTATGAAAACATTTTCTTCATTTCATAACATCTATATATATCTATGTACTACGTAATTCAAGCTAGGTGTCGATAAGTTTCTTAAATAAATTAATAATGAAAGGAAATAAAATATTATGGATTTTAATTGAAATTTCAGTTTAGTGTGTTAAATTAATTTTACTCCAAAAGAATTATGAATTATTGTCTATGTTAATAGCTTGTTTAAACTTATAGGATCACAGTCATAACAAGAAAACATGCAAAATATTAAAAATGAATTATAGAAAAACTTTTTAATTGATTTTCACCACACACACCAAAGAAAAAAAAACTTTATTTAGCTTTTTGGTGGATATTATATATTAAAGTTGACACTCTAATTAATTTTGATCTAACTATATTAAAGTCTGTCCATTTTGCCTATATATAACCATTTTTATAT